>VOSG01000053.1:14745-130690 GCA_009761265.1 Halicephalobus sp. NKZ332
CTTTAATCTTCTCACCAGCAGCATTGAAATCTGCTTTACCTTTCTCAACTTCATCTTGGGTTATTTCTCTTCTGCCTCTAGTTGCATCACTGAGTTTCTCACCAGCAGCATGGAATCCCTCTTTAGCTTTCTCAAAACCAGTAGCTGCAGTATCTTTAATCTTCTCGCCGGCGGTATTCAAATTTGCTTTACCTCTTTCAATCTGTTCTTCAGATGTATCTCTTCTGTCTCTAGTCGCATCACTGATTTTCTCGCCAGCAGCATTCACTCCTTCCTTAGCTTTTTCATATCCAGAAGATGCGGTATCCTTAATTTTCTCGCCAGCATTGCTCAGGCCTTCCTTAGTCTTGTCAATTCCATCTTGAACTGTATTTCTTTTATCTCTAGTCGCATCACTGATTTTCTCACCAGCAGTATGCAATCCTTCCTTGGCTTTTTCATAACCAGCAGATGCAGTTTCCTTAATCTTCTCACCAGCAGCATCCAATTTTTCTTTACCTCTCTCAATCTGTTCTTGAGATGTGTCTCTTCTGTCTCTAGTCGCTTCACTGATTTTCTCACCAGCAGCATTAACTCCTTCCTTAGTTTTCTCATAACCAGCAGATACGGTATCTTTAACCTTCTCTCCTGCAGCATTCAGCCCTTCCTTAGTTTTCTGGAATCCAGCAGCTGCGGTATCTCTGACTCCACCAGCAAAGTCACTGATTTTCTCGCCAGCGGCATTCAAATCTTCTTTACCTTTCTCAGCCTCATCTTGAGATGCATCTCTTCTGTCTCTGGTCGCATCACTGATTTTCTCACCAGCAGTATGCAATCCTTCCTTGGCTTTCTCAACTCCAGCAGCAGCAGTATCCTTAATCTTCTCACCAGCAGCATCCAAATTTGCTTTACCTCTTTCAATCTGTTCTTCAGATGTATCTCTTTTGTCTCTAGTCGCACCACTGATTTTCTCACCAGCAGCATTCACTCCTTCCTTAGCTTTTTCATATCCAGAAGATGCGGTATCTTTAATCTTCTGGCCAGCATTACTCAAGCCCTCCTTAGTCTTGTCAATTCCATCTTGAACTGTATTTCTTTTATCCCTAGTCGCATCACTGACTTTCTCACTAGCAGTATGCAATCCTTCCTTGGCTTTCTGAACTCCAGCAGATGCAGTATCCTTAATCTTCTCACCAGCAGCATTGAAATCTGCTTTACCTTTCTCAACTTCATCTTGGGTTATTTCTCTTCTGTCCCTAGTTGCATCACTGAGTTTCTCACCAGCAGCATGGAATCCCTCTTTAGCTTTCTCAAAACCAGTAGCTGCAGTATCCTTAATCTTTTCACCAGCAGCATCCAAATTTTCTTTACCTCTCTCAATCTGTTCTTGAGATGTATCTCTTCTGTCTCTAGTCGCATCACTGATTTTCTCTCCAGCAGCATTCACTCCTTCTTTAGCTTTTTCATATCCAGAAGATGCGGTATCCTTAATCTTCTCGCCAGCATTACTCAAGCCCTCCTTAGTCTTGTCAATTCCATCTTGAACTGTATTTCTTTTATCCCTAGTCGCATCACTGATTTTTTCACCAGCAGCATTCAATCCTTCTTTAGCTTTTTCATATCCAGCAGATGCAGCATTCTTAATGTCCCTACCTGCTGTATTAACTCCTTCTCCGATGTTATCGGTGAGGTAGTTGACTCCACTATGAGCGGATTGAGCTCTATTATTGGAGAATTCTTCGCTAGAATCCATCGCTTGGTAGTTTTTATTCTGGGAAGATCTCTTTTGAAACGATTTAGTATCAGCCTGAAGGTGAATTAGTGAATTACAGAATTAATAATACCTAGAACTTACCATATTAAATAACAAAAGTACAAAAATGAACGAGTATAAGTACATTATTTTTCTCTGATTTCTTCAAGCTATTCGAAAACAGATTTTGAAAGAACTTTGGCGGACCTATAAATATGAGTTTTTGTTCAGCTCTTGGTCAAAATATGTTTTTCAGTATCCTCCCACTGAACTTTGGATAGTTAACATGAAATCGGGCCTGTCTGCTTTCAGGCATCTTGTTTAGTTAATTTGGAAAGCACAACTGGCACGGTCAACAATAAACAACCTTTAGTATAGGATGTGGAAATCCAGAGAACAACTGCCGACCAAAGAGCAGGATGTCGTAATGCAGTATTTTGATATTCAAAGATTGGTTACGAAATGAATAGCAATTTGTTCTATGAACTTTTAGTATTATTTGAAACGTAAAAAGAAGGAATTCCTGATTTGGAATAAGACGAACATGATTTTTGTTTGCGCACCTGGACACTTCGGGAATCGGTCAGGAGGATGGCTCAATGTGTAAATGATGGTCAGATCCAGCTTCGAAAAAGGAATATTCTATATTGGGTCAGTCTGAATACGATTCTTCGATACGGATAACCGTCAATGAATTTCTTCGAGAATGACGGCTATATGGTCACCCCGGCTTACTCCACACCTTCTACTGGAAGTCTGGAATCCGTGATGGATGGATCCAGTATTGATTCTCCAGCTCCATCTCCAAAAGAAACTGCAAGAAATAACAATTATTTCGGTATATAATTTTTGATTTTCAATGTAAGAGCGTTTTTTTCAGAAAACATCAAAAATCGATTTACGAATAACGAAGAACCGCCAGAAAGAGCTCATAAAATTGCATATTCTTATTCGTTTGACATTTTTGGGAGCGGAAAACTGTGCGGAAGAAATTCTCCAGTAAGAAATGTTCAAAATCAAGAAAGAAATTGCTGTGAAACATTTGGATTAACCATAGGTATTTTTATTTGTATTCGTAAATAATTGGAATTTCAGTCGCCACAATTCTTTTCGGGATTGCTGAGCTTTTGGTTTTAATCGTTGCTGTCTGTGCAATTATTCACGCATTTCATCACCCAAATTTCTGGGATGTCGGGGGTTCTATTATAGGAGTTGCCTTGGTCCATACCTTATCCTTCGGGACTTTCGGATATGGGACTTATAAGAAAAGAAGAAAATTTCTTCTTCCCTTGATATTCCAAACTATTTTGCTCCTCGGAGCAGGCTGTGCAGCTATTTTGATCATTGCATTTACGAGCTTGAGTGATCATCGAAAAAGCCCAACCGAGGGATCAGAGCATAAAGTATTTTGGTAAGGGATGAAAGATCAGTATTATCTAATTGATGAGTTTTAGCATTGTCTTATTTTTTTCGGTGATCTATCAACTATCCTGTATCATCGTCGCCATCTTACTATATCGCCGACTGGGGACTGAGCAAAATTAATGTGATGATTTTAAGAATATTTTCTGTAAATTCCGATGTTAATTGATAATTTTATTCTTCATAGTTGGGGTTGACAATTACATGAGGAGACAAAATGTTCATGACTCTCCGTCTTTTTACTCTGAAATAGTTGTAGAGAGCAAGCATTATGGAAGTAAACCAAATTTGATAGAGGGTGAAATAAACGAATAAAATAAATATGATCAGACTTTGGTGTCCATTAATGTTGGAATATTCTCCGTCATTAATCATAGAAACCAAGTACAAAACACAGTGGATTGTGAGGGCACAGACGAAGAAGAAGCTAAAAGCCAAAGCAGGAAGAAGGAATTGTTCACTTTTTTTGTAAATCGAATAAGCCACCAAAGCCACGATAGTGAATTCGATAGCATCGAAAGTCGTCGAGATACTTTCAGAGAGATTGGTGAATCTGTCGTCATGAACTCCATTGACGATAATCTGCAAAAACTGCATGAAGAGAGTGAACACAACACAAAAGGCTGCTGCAGTCTGAAATTTTCCAATAAATCAAAAATTAGACATTAAAAAGAAAAAAAGAACCTGAATATGAAGTCTTCCACAACAAGTGTAATTCTGAGGTCTTTCATCGGCCAGAGGATTTCTTGGGAAATTTACATTCATAATGTTAGAAGAACTAAACATAGCGGCTAAAAGATCAAATGACACTATATATAAATGAAGATAAGCATTGATTCCAAACGGTGAAATAATTTTAGGACTGGTATTGATAAGGAGAAAACTGCAGCGTCCCCTTTGACAAAAAATTAGCTTATCCATAACTGTTGATGAAATGCTGATATGAATAAATTTTATACAGCAACTATATTGCTGAATTCAGTTTGTATGATAATTATTTGAAGATGATTATTTGAGAAAGTCGAGGAAATCTAAATTGTCAATGAATTAAAATTGTTAGATTTTTTGAATTGAGATAGAAAATTTGAAAAATGGATGATAATTAGGAATATTAAAAAAATTAATTTCAAGATTCATTCATTTATATCTTCTGTTTTTGCGTTGATATGCTTATTGTTATCGGCTAGTAGGATCATTATCAATATTATTTAGTAGAGTTTCAGTTGAAATCCATGTGATTTTAACGTGATTTAAACTTATTTATTTTATATGCTCTGATATGTTTATATTATTTTGAAGAATTTATTTTATACACGAAAATATAAAAATATTTCAAGATAAATTCGAACAAAATCTAAATTCGATGTATTTCGAAGATAGGAAATTAAATAATCCCAGAAATTAAATTATTTCTCATCGAGGAGTTATGTATGTAGAAAAATTTAAAAACTAGTCAGATAATGTCGAAATGGAATTGTAATCTTGTACTGACTAGAAAACATCGGAACCAGATCATTTGTTTTCAAAATAGCTTAGTCACTATTATCCGATCTAAGAAGATTTTCAGATGACGACTGATTGTCGGAAATAAAATCATAGGGAAAAATAGCTGCAACACTCCAACATGTTCTGAATTCGATTTTTCTCTGTGATTGTTTACATCATTAGAGTCAGCGTTCGAAACTATCAAGAACCTTCGCTGTTACAATTGATTTTCAGAGCGTTAAATGTTATTACTCAAAGATTTCGAAATCAATGTCAGTAAAACGAGTTGCATTAAACGAGTCCTTGTCAGATGTCATCGTCGATGGCTAAATTGGTGTTGTAAAGTCCCGAGATTTACAAAAACAAGTCTCCCTATTACCCGTTGAAACGGGACAATTATGGCTGTAAAATACTTACTTGCCGACGCTTTATTTAAGAAGGGTTGTTTGTACTTGTGTTCTTTCCTCTTTTTACCTTCATCCTCTGGAGAATAGGGAGGGCATTCATGCGATACGTCGTAAATGCAAATTTGACAACCGAGCACCAATAACGAAGAGCTCCCGTGTTGTGATTTCGTCAAGGCAAATCACTTCCGATCTTTTGATTTCTTCTTCCTCCCCGATCGATTTGTTTTCATGAATCCACAGGGATTTTTATTTTTTGTTTGGCTCTATGCCTTCGTCGAATCCAATGACGACAACATACCTCACCCGTACAACTGGTTGTGAGTCCGAGTACTGTAGTTGTTGATTGTTTAGGAAGTTGTCTTTAGATCTCTCGCCCTGTCCTCGATGGCCAAGTATGACGAAACCGCGATCCAATCGAAGGACCATTTGAGACTGCTCTGTCAACGACTGAGTGGGTTGAACCCTAAGCAGATGGAGCTATGTGAATCGTATCCTATGTTGGTCCCGGCTATAGCTATGAATGCGAGAGAATCCATCTACGAGTGCCAATTACAATTCAAAAATGAACGATGGAATTGTTCGGAGAGATTCAAACTTTATCCGAATGCCTCGACACACGGTCTGACTTTCCAGGATTTACTAGGGAACACATTCCGAGCAAGTAACCGAGAAAGTGCTTTTCTCACCGCGATAACTAGTGCTGGGATCGTCCACGGGATCACCCGACTCTGCAGTTACGGTAACATCAGCGAGTGCAGCTGCAATGCCCAGCCCGCCGCCCAGAGATACACCGATACAAACACGATCCAGGAATTGACCTACGAAACTGTCCATAAAATACCTCCAAAATCACCCTTTACTTGGGGTGGTTGTTCCGACGACACTACTTTTGCAACTCAGTTCTCGAGACAATTCCTGGATGCATTCGAGAGAGAAAAGTTCAGGGAGACTGCGGATGCCAAACATCTGGTGACCATCCATAATAACTTTGTCGGTCGAGAGGTATTTTTCTTTCGTTAATGGATAACACATGGAGACCATTTAGGCGATAACCCAAAACATGAGGAGACATTGTCGTTGTCACGGGGTCAGTGGGTCTTGTGAGCTCCAGACTTGTTGGCTGCAAATGCCCAAATTCAGCGAAGTCGGAGAGATGTTGAAACAACGATATAATCACTTTGCTGTTCAAGTATCCAAAAGAGCAAAAAAACGACTTCGAAGAAAGGAAAAGTCAGAAAGACGAATCCCGCTTCGAGGAAACGAAATGGCATATCTTTATCGTTCCCCGAATTACTGTGATAGAGACGACTCCACCGGCAAGGGTTTCTTGGGGTTCTAATTGTTATAAGTATTTTTCAGGAATCATAGGAACGGAAAATCGAGAATGCAACAACACCTCCTACGGTCCGGGAAGCTGCGATCTTCTTTGTTGTGGCAGAGGATATAACACAAGAAACGAAGTCAAAGAAGTCCGATGTCATTGTAAATTTGTCTGGTGTTGCTATGTAAAATGTAAAGAATGCAGAGAACACGTCCAAGTACATACTTGCAAATGATAATCGAGGCCCATATTTTTGATTATTTAATTTTTCAGTTATCCAATAGAGTTCAACTTTTTGTTTACTGGAACGTCAAGAATAAAAACAAACAATTTGAACGTCAGATTTTTTTCGGAAAAGTAGTCTAGTGTTTTGTAAGGAGTCTCGTGTTTATTCTAGATGATCTTGAAACTGATAAAGAGGGACAATTCGATAAATCTCGAAGTCATGGAAAATTCCCCTGCTTGCTCTTTTTACTTTTGTTTGCACGTTTCTTACGGGCGTCAGCTGATTTGCGTCTGCTTACACACCCCGCCTAAAGGTCCCTGTTCCCACCCCGTCTGTGCGTTTCTCTCAGTGCTGGGGCTGCTGGATGAACCAGCTGACTTCCGAGGCAGTTCTTTGTCATGTCTCTGCATCTGCACTTTTTTCGGTTCGGAGTCCCGTGTCTGGCCGTCAACCACCAGCACGTGAAGGGTTCCATGGCTGGAACAAAAATTAACATACTGCTTTGAAAAAGTTGGATTATCGCGAGAAATGCCGTTTTGTAATTTGACTCTAAACGCGAAATTGAAACAACTTTGACTGACATGAGCATTTCAGCGGGTCAATATCTGGTGTTAAGACTTGGCTCAATACAGCCATGACATTAGAGGACATGGAAGTCCTCCGCTTGGACGACTCTCGATCGAACAGAAACGATTCTACTTCCAGTACCGAGACGGAATCTTCGGAAACCGACGACACTCTCTTCTATCACATGCAGAAAAAATACTTGGAAGAACCAGAAGTGGATCCTTTTATTAATTTTGTGAGATTTCTTTTCGTTGTTTATTTTATCGTTTTTCTTCAGTTTGGAACCAGTCCATGTAAACTCGCATGTGAACGACATTTGGAGTTGATGGTCTTAAACAAAAAAGGTATTTCTTCCATTGGGGACGAACTTCTTCTTGGCCCCTTCGTTGCCACCGTCATTGATCTCGATCTGGCATACAATGAGATCGACGACTGGAACGTCGTTGCTTCTCTCCTTAATTCCATGCCCTTATTGAAGAGACTGAATCTAAGTCACAATCCTCTCCAAAAGCAAATTAACGCTGATTTGCCTCATTGCTCCCACATAAAGTCACTTCTACTCAATGGGACCAATTTGCCTCTTCAATCTCTGGCCTTCATCTGCAAGAAACTTCCCAATCTTCAGGAACTCGATCTCAATGAGAACGACAGTTATGCCAAATACGATCCGTTCCCGGATGTCATCTCCGGCACTGTCACACAGCTTCAGCTGAATGCTTGTTATTTCCAGGACTGGAATGTCGTTTTGCACATCATTAAGGCTTTTCCAGGCGTCGAGAGATTGTATCTATCCGAGAACAAGATCTCCAAAGTGGAGCCCGTGTGTCCAGTAACCGGTATTTCTACAACAGATATTACTTCCAAGATAAAGTTTCTCTCCCTTCACAACTGTTCCATCAACAATTGGGATTCCATCGAGAACTTGGACTTGATGACAAGGTTGGAGGAAATAAAGATCCTCAACAACCCTCTATTCGAACAATTACCCGATGAAGAAAAGTATCATCTCATTGTTGGACGCTTGCCAAAATTAAAGATTCTGAACGGGTCACCGATAACCGATACTCAACGAGAGGACTCAGAACGCTTCTTCATTCGGTTCTACCAAGGTCATGAAGGAAAACCGGCTATTTGGAGCAAGCTCGTATCGATCCATGGAAACCTGGAACAACTGGTGAAAGTCGATTTTACTCCCCGAAAATGGGCTCTAGTGATCCTGCGTTGCGACGAAAAAGGAATTTGCATACGTCTGAAAGTAAGACTCACAAAGACAGTCATGGATCTCATGAAATTCGCCAGCAAACTGACAGAGATCTCAGTTCCTTTAATGCGCATATTTTATCACGATACCCATGTTGGTTCCTACAGACCAACAGAGCTGCGTTTCCCCGGACAGGCTCTCCAATATCTGAGAATAGAAGACGGGGATGAATTCTTTATTCAGGTGAGATCCCTCTAGAGAACTAGATTTTAATAACCGAGTTTCAGTCAAAGATCTTGCCGCCCGAGAAATCGATGATTAGGTCACAGTGATCAGAGGTTCACAAATTCATTCATAGTCGATATAGAGTTTTATTTCACGGTGTTTTTCATCTGCCAAATTTACATTTCCGTCACATGTCTATTGCAAATTGTCAGGTAGCAAATGTCTCGATCATCATTAATTGCTCTCTTGTCTTTCTAGATTAATTCAATAGAAAACACTTGTACATTTAACACTACGTTTTTGTCTTTTTACGACTACGTGTAAAAACTATCCTTCTCTGTAGAGAAGCGAAATAAATCGGAATTGCATTGTAGAACAGTGAGGAAACTTGTTTTATTTATGACGGCATCGATTTTCTACAATACTTCATAGGCAATAATCAAAGGTGATTGTTTTGCACGATATAATGCTTGTCAAAGACTGGAAGAGCAAACAACGAAACGAAAGCAAGCAGAAGCGGGTTTGCTCGGGAGATCGTTTACTCAAAAGCAAATCTTGAAAACGGAGTGGATAGTTAGTGTCCAAACTCAAAGGAAAGAAGCTACAGAAGGTGTTAACATTTTCTCTAAGCTCCTTAACGGACACTTCCGACGACTGTTTTGACTCGACCACGAGTCGCTGTACCTCTGCGATCTACGGAGTTCTTGACAGTGGTACTGGGTCTCGAAATATTGTTGGAACGTTGCATTTTCTTGGTTGCTGAGCCATTGAGGGAGGAGGACATGTTCTGTCCACCAGAATTGGCAACATCCGTTTTCACGACGGTCCTTTCCCGATCCCAGTGCTGCTTAAGCTGTCTCCGCAGGACTTTTCCACAAATAGTTCGGGGAATTTCGGAAATAAAATATACACCGCCTCGGAGCTCTTTGAATTGCGCAATTTTTCCTGAAAGACATCAAGCATGAAAGTATAGTAGAAGCAAAATGCACCTGCAACATGTTGTCTGACCTCGGCCGAGGAGAGTAATGGATAGTTTGGATTTCTTACGACAAAAGCGGCAGGGACTTCTCCGGAAACATGATCCTGTCTTCCAACCACGGCACAATCATCAATCCCCGGATGTGTTCTCATAACAGCTTCGACTTCTGAGGGATATACTAGTGTTCCTTTGTACTTGATTAAATCCTTGACTCGTCCAACTACATAAATGAATCCGTTCTTATCGTAGTATCCAGCATCTCCTGTCCTGACCATCTTGTTGCTATCGATTATCTCACTAGTTGCTTTCGGGTTCCGATAAAAATTAGGCAGGACTTGTGGGCCCACGACATGCAGCTGACCAACCTGATTTGGTTCGCAGAGTTGTTTTGTTTCCCAGTTTACGATCTATAATGTTTACTTGTATTTCAATATTCGAATAAATCGTACACGAATGAGCATCCCGGGCAGCGGGACCCCTACACTAGCAATATTTTCGTTCTGATAAGGAGGCAAAGTGCATAAACCGCTCAGCTCGGTCATTCCATATGCTGAAATTGTTTATTGTTTTGGAATCGAGGAGGAAAACAACCTTGACGGAGATCTTTTAATTCTAATTTTTGCCGACATTGTTCAGCGATGTTTTTATCCAGGGGAGCCCCGCTTACAACAATAGATCGTAAACTCGACAGATTATAATCCTTTACAATAGAGTCTGTAGTGAGCATCTGGATCATTGGGGGGGTCACATGAGTAAGGGTTATCTAAAATCGATGTCGAAATGTTAGTCGATCAAAAAACTAACCTTGTTTTCTCTTATAGCTTGGAGAAAAGATTTGGGGGAATACTTGCATAGCAAGATCAAAGTGGCTCCATTGATGAGGGAATAATATGCACTGAGTGTACCGAACAGGTGATGGACACAGAGAGGCAATAGGAACCTATCTTTTCCGGATATTACGTTGTAAACAGGAAAACTCATCTGCATCAAATTGATAATCAAGGACTGATGAGTTACTTCGACAGCTTTCGGTAATCCCGTTGTTCCAGATGAATAAAAAATGAACAAGGGGATTTTCGGTTGTTGGATAATCGAGCCATCCTTTTCTTCTTGAGGAGATTGTAGAGAATCTCCGTTTTCCCCAATTTCCGAATTCTCTTCGATTTTTTCAGAAGTCGGAGTCGAAACTTGTTCCACAGACGGGGATATTTGATTTTCCTCTTTGATCAGTAATTGAGACTTGGATTCTCTCTTGCTTATGGGAGGCATGACAATCTTGTGGACACTGAAGACTTCATCGAGAGTCTTTGTGATCTTTATTCGGCCTCCTCCACGCATGACTGCCTTTCTTTTGACTTCTTCGACTTTCTGGAGAAACTGAACTTCGGTAACACAGTGAGTCGATTCGCTGAGGTCAACTTGTTGCCATATTTCATCTTAAATCCGCTCAAACTTAAACATTTTTAGTTTTAAAACAAACCAATTGTACAGTATCCATTAATGCACACAGCTGTAGATCCAATAATGGCGTTGGCCATGTGAACGAACAGGGCCTGGGCAGTTGTGGAGGTTATTATAGCAACCCTGGAACTCGAGTTGACTCCTATATCTCGTAATCGAGCAGCACAGGTCTCGCTGAATTGCTTGAATTCCGAGTACCTCCATTGTTTTCCAGTGTCAAAATCAATCTGGAAGTCGACGTGTGAGCAATTATCCAAAAACCAACAAAGCGACATACCATGGCATGCTGAGTTCCGTATTTAGCAATTTTCTTAAAAAAATATTCAGCAAAGTTTGTGGTTGTAGGTTTTTCCCAAACAACTTGGAACGGATTCTGAATTTCCATATTTGACAGAATCCAACCTATCTACTTTGAATTCCCCGAGAGAGTATATTCTCATTCCACATTTTCGGTCCTCTCCGTCATAAAAAATGCATAGTCCAAAAAGCTAAACTTATCTACAGTGGAATTTTCGTCTTTATTTATTAGATGGAAAACTTCGTTGCTCAACTCGCTCAACTCTGGGTCGTGGCCCACTGTAAATGTACTCGTCTCCGATCATGGCATTCCTCTGACCATCTGGATTGTTTATCCATCGAGCCCTGGATCGTCGAGCAGTTTAACGAGATTGCAAAGACCGTCAACTACAAGAGTCCCAACAACAGCATATCGAGACCCGCTTCGGAAATACCGTAAATCTTTGTATTTTAATATCCTGTGGATTTATTTTTTCAGAAAATTGGGTTTCTCCAACGAGGAATTGTCTCCTCCGAATTTTACAGAAAGCTTGGACAGCTTACAAGGAGATACGATAACGTTTGATAAATTGTCATTTTTGCCAAGGTCCGACGGAATGTGGCAATAAACTCCCTTCCTTGGAAATGCTTCCTTAATAAACGATTAATATCGAATTTAGTTTACTTCATGCATTCTCAAAAAGGTTCTAAAAGGAGACAGGATCCCGGGGCCATTCGATATAATTTGAAAAAAACATCGAGTACAAAAAATGGATTCAAATTGCTGTCGCTGATTGATAACAGGTTGCGCTGACTTTCTTTGTAGTGTTCTTTCTCCTTGGTTCTATCGATTCATCTTTCGCAGTGAATATTCACCAAATGTCATTTCCCAGTGCAGTTGTCGGCTCTTCATTATTGGAAGATCTTGGAGAAGCTAGTTTTTACGAAGACGCTTTGGATGACAGCGACGAGGATTGGACGAATTTCCATCAAGAAGCTTTGACTCACATGACCAAAGTGGAGGAAATGGCGAGACATAGGAAACCTGTGAATCTCCTTGAAGCCAGTTCCTCGAGGCCAGTAATTCAGCACCAAAGCTCTAGCAGTGAACATTCCAGCATTGAAAGAATCAATACGGATGGTTGGTTTATTGTCTGTACTTGTTTCTTAATGACTCGGGTTTTTTATTTCTAGCTTTCCGAAGTCGGCGGGGAACGAGTATGACTCCAAAAAGAAGAAGCCACAAGTCCGGAAATAGTAGTACCTCGAACGGAGGGGCAGCGACACCGGACGAATGGAAACTGGTAAATTATGCTGTAAGTAATATAGTAATTATAAGTGGTTTTCTGGAAACATTGAAAAGTTTTATTTCTTAATGAACTGGAGTCATTAAACTGTCTGGATAGAGGTGGGGATTAGTGAAGTGGATGATTGTAGTGAGTTTTTACACAGATGGAGGTTGATTTCGAAATCTATTTTTTAGAATACATTGCAAAAATTTTGTTTTTCTGAAGACATGTTTTCTTTTTAATATAGCTTATTTGCTACCTACTAGAATTATCAGTATCATTGTTTAAGGTTTCAACGAAAAACTATATGAGAAGATCGAACATTAGTATGACTTTCAGAATTATTTTATATGAAATTTCCCCTAAATATAGTTTCTAAGCATAATGTATTTTCTGAAACTTCCCCAATTCTTAATTTCCGAGATTTACTATTCTCAAATTCTGTTATTTATGCTAAGATACTTTTTAGATCTTTACATATTTATAAATATTCTGAGGAATATGAAAATACTAAATAATATTTGGATCCAAACGTTTCATGTCATCGAAATCGCAAAAATAATTTTACCAATATTTTTGGAAGGTAACAGTGGGCATACTACATTAAAATGAAAGTTAATAATGTATTTATAAGGGAATTACAGAAAATCTTCAAAATACATTTAAATAGGTAGATTTCGAAACTTTTATATAATAATGTATTTTTATTATCTATTCCACATACTTTTACTTGATTGAAAAGAAATTAAAAATCCAGGAAACTGCTTTTATTACTTTTAAAGCTATTCTATAATTTGGCCTTTAATGAATTATGCTTAATGGTATCCTTTTATAGTTTCAAGAAGCCGCCAGTTACCCGATTCTTTTCCAATTGAATCAGCAATTGCAGTCAATAAGCAATCAGCTGACTGACTTGGCCTCATGTAATTCCATCCAACTCAAGATAACATACAAACTGTTGAAGACAGTACTCAAGGTACTTTTATTTTTTATATTTATTTGAGAACTGATTCAGCTCGACCGACAACAACGGACATCGGTCTCCTTCTGGAGCAAACTAGCTCTTTTTTTCCTAGCCGTTGCTGCTTCCCCGATTATCTTCCGGATATTTTACAAGTTGTATCAACTGTAAGGTTATTTATTATCCGATTACAATTATTAATGAAATATCTTCAGACGTAAAAACCAAATTAGCAGGGTGATGCTCAAATACATGTAACCAAGCTCGAAATAGTCAGGACTCCAAAAATATTTTTATCCGTTAAAATTGACGGATGTTGGGATTTTTCTCTTTGAGATACGGCAACAAGGCAATGTTGTGTTTCCCCTTACATACCAGTTTGTTGTCAGATTTCCGTCTAAATTCACACTCGGTAAACACCATGGATCTACCTTTTTTCAATACTGTGGCATGGATGATAAGCGTTTCGCCCTTCGGAACCGGGAGCATAAAACTGTAACTCTTCTTTAGACATTTTTTGAGAAATTTTTTACCTCGTTGAGAGATCTATAGAGACCATGGGCATGTCCCTTATTGTCACCCCCGCCGCTCTGGCCGTGACGATATCTACGAGAGCAACTGTCTGGCCCCCGTGCAGAGTCTCTTTTTCGTTGCAGTGTTCGTTGGCAACAGTCAATTCACAAGTTACAGAATCCTCAGTAGCAGCTACTGGAATCAACTAAAAACACTCGAAATGGACAATGGAAATAAAATAATTCACTTACAGCAGTAGCAACTCGATTGAAGTTCTGGGCTCCTTGAAGTCGATTGATCGATTCAACTAAGTACTCGAAATAATCGTTGGAACTCGAATTTCCATCCTCAGCCATTTTGGGATTAGTTTAAATAGGAAAGATAGTTTATGGTTTTCCACTGAGTGAAATAAAGTTGGAATAGATTACGTGGCTCATTCAGGCGCGGACTTCCAAGATTGTGCTCAGCGATCTGTCAAACTTGTTCGTGGTGAGAGAAAGATGACGACTACAGATAAAAAGGTTGTACTTTGCTCGAGCCATTGAATGCTTTTTGAACTTTCGAATTACCTCACCTAATGAGTCTCTTAGTGAGCGAAAAATACCATTCTTTGCATAAACAGTGTTACGTCATTAGCATTTAAAATCAAAAACTACTGCAATTTGGAAAAATAATTTTTTTTAATCCATCCAGAACAAGAAATGGGTGGATATGTGCGTATTCCATTCTCAACAAGAAATCTTCCCCTGAGGGGCATTTACGCCTTCTCCGTCTGGTCAGTCGGATCAATAGAACTGGTCATGATTGCGCTACGTGCCTCCGTAAATCCAGCGAAAAAGTCAGTTCTCGCTGGAACCTAGATTTCGCTCTACAGGAGACTTTCACTTTCGCAGATTTCAAGCTCTTATAATTTTCTTGGTGTTCATCTGGTGATTTTTTATTGATTCTTTCCTTATTTCAGAATGGGTCGATGCAATTATTGTCATTTTGGTCAGGTGTGTCGGAAACATCGTCGATACAAACTCATCCACAAAGACAAACTGAAACCTACAATGTGGCTTAATGAACATATCCATTCCGCCTACCGTCCCATGAAGCTGACCTCAAGGATGTGCTTGGAAAGTATCTTCCTATGGAACAATGAGAGTATCAATATCTGGTCTCATTTACTTGGATTTGTTTATTTTTCCATTGTGCAGTTTAACAACCACTACTATAGATTGCCAGCTGTTGGTGCTAGTTCCAATGACCATTTGTTTTCTTTTTTAAGTGTTTTTGGATCTCAACTCTGCATGGTTCTCTCCGCAGGCTATCATACTTTCGGATGCATTAATCCCAAAACGCGTCAATCCTGGCTAAGAGCAGATGTTTTTGGGATTTCTGCCGGCCTCCTCGGGATGTACCTTGGAGGGATCTACTCCAGCTTTTATTGTTTCCCTGAAATTCAAAAAGGGTATTTACTGACTCTATTGATAATCCTGTTTATCACTCTCTATATTCCTGCTAGGAAAGACAGCCTTACAAAGAGATTTGGAAATACAAGAATCGGGTACCTCCACGTGACTTACATTCTGATTATTGCTTATGGTCTTTATCCCACAGCCCATTGGGTCACTCTCCATGGCGGGATCGACAATCCCCATGTAATTGTGAGTTTTTCACATTAGAACCGGTTCGTTAATCTTGTTTCAGAAGTGGCTCCCTAATATAATTCTCCTTTTATCACTTCTCGGAATGGCCTTCATCTTCTACGCAACGCTCGTCCCAGAAAGATTTCTCCCAGGTTTATCCTTCCCTTTATCCAAACCTATTCTGATTGCTGTATTTAGGATGCTTCGATTACGTCGGTTGCAGTCATCAGTGGTGGCATTTACTCGTTCTCGCAGCGATGATCTTCTGGCACGAAACTGGAACGGAGTTACTTATTTATTATTACACGCAAAATGATGCCTGCCATTTCTCATCTCGTCATGATTCCCAAATTAATATTAACCAAACCAATGTTCGTGTTTGAAATCTGCATTTTTGATTGTTATTTGTGCAGATTTGAATAGGTCACTTAATTCTGAGTCCAACGATATACGATATTTCTGAAAAAGCTTTGGGTTTTTAAATGTTGTTAATCTGAGAGCTATTTCATGATTAGATTTGAGGAAAATATCATAACCCAATTAGTAACAGACTTGACGAAATGGAGCTTTATTGAAACCAGGAAGTTTTTAATTACCAGCTAATGCGTGAATTACTGTTTTTGCGATTAGTCAGTCAAGATACGGTGAACTCCACTAACATCCTAGTATGATCCCTGCTGGACCTTTCTTCGTGGTTCTTCGGAACAAGGAAACCGGTCTATTTCGTAATAAAGAGCAACTTCAGCCATATCATTTTATACTAACAAATTGGATTCTTTGCTTTGGATTGAATGAACATTCCTAAGTGTCAATGAAGCGATGTAAGACCCTTCGGAAAGATAACAATATAATTTCTCTAATTCATACTGTTTTGTTTATTTTTGCTACAACTAGTACAAACCAAACTTGCTATAAAAATGTAACATAAAGATACAAGAATATAACAACTATATTAATAGCACCTCGAAGATTTTTCTGATATTCTAACTTTGACTCGCTCTTTTCTGAGTTCGATGGATCCGTTTTCAAAATTCTTTCGAAATTGATTTTCGATTGGATTTTAATATTCTTCTAAATCAAAGTTTATCATAATATAATTATTTCTAATAATTCCTGAGAATCAATCTTTTGATTTCGACCAAAAATAAAATTTCAATATGTATTTGATGTTGATTACCTGAAGTTAAATTCAGAGGATCTTCTAATTCATTGAATTTAACAGGAGAACACTTAAGAGCAAACTCCACTTATATCCATCATCAGAAAATGATGTTTATATTTCCGAATAGTTTCATCAATTTTCTTTTGAAAATGTAGTTAAAGAATCCACTTACTTTCCATTTAATGGTGCAACTAATGTTTTCTTTAAAATAGAAGGAAAGAGTTTCCTTATTTCAAAAGATTATACGAAATGAATAAAATCATAAAAAACTATTAGAATCTACCGTATACCACCCTATATTTAGAAAAAATGAGTACTTTGTGCATCTGATAATAGCTAAAATCTAGTAAGGAAGTAATTTCCGAGCTAACGATGCATCAAGTTTGCAGATTTTTCAGGAACTAATACATGGTTGAAGTTAATTTCAGGGATCTGTCAGTAGCTGAGCAAACTGTAATTGGACATGTAGATGTTAAGTTTGGAAGTTGACAGGGCTTGTTTACTCATTTTGGTTCTTCTATAGTGATTTTTAATCTTTAGCATATTTAGAGCAAGTTTATTTACTGAGATATAAACAATATCTTTGATTTTCATTGGCTCATTGTGGATTTGCGAGACGCCATGTTCTTCAGTAACCGTTTTTGAACAGAGTTATTGCGGCCAATTACCCAGGTCGTCTAAAAAGTCGATGGAAATAGGTAGAATTTAACTCAACGAAAACTCACCCTCAGATCCCTGAATTGTTTGGTAAAGAAAAAGTAGAGCATAGGATTTGCAAAAGAGTTGACGTTGAAGAGTAGATTAACCACATCTTTCAAGAAAATGAAACAAGCTGAGTTTTCGTGCTTCTGATGATCAACAAAGCGAATAACTAAACCCCCTGAAACGTGCAAAAATTAAGAAACAGGGGTTACAAGTTAGTCTTAAAACTAAAAATTACATACCAGTATGACACAGAAAGAAGAGTACAACGATAGAAATTAATAGGTAAATACTCCTTCTTTCCCGAGCCATTCTTCTTTTGTGTCCTACAGATTCCACTCTCTTTGAGGCAATGTAGGAGAGCATCCTCATGTTCAAGACAGAGATCAGAATCAAGGGAATCAGGTAAACAGCTATCGGATAGAGGACTTGGTGCATCTGAAAAGGCAATTTTTAATGCTTTATTAATTATTAATCACTGCTTTTTTCGTTAAATTTGGAGTGAGATATTTATGTAGGTAGAATGATTTAATTTTTGACTTTTGCATATAAAAATTTAAGCAAAAACATTTCACCTGGAAATCCTTAGATATTTTAATCCAACTCCCGAGATGAAAAAACCACCAAACATTCGAATACTCGCAATAGAAAAGCATACGTAATCTAATTAAGAAAAACAATTTTCTGTCTGACCACAATTTGCATTTTTCGTAATTAAACGTGCTTTTTTGAATATTTCAATAACGGAAGCAAAAATAGAGTCCATTACTGTAATTTACAACAGTGAACTTGAAACATCATAATATTTTCAGAAACTCATGTACGACCAGAGAAGCTAAAATTAACTTAAATTTAATAAACTTCCTCATTTTTTTCTATAAGCTAAATTAACTTAAAAAGACAAAGTTTCTGTAAATTGCGGAGTAATTGTATTAAACAACCCACCACAAAACGATAACCGCTACTTTCCCACAGAGTAGAAGGCTCATGAATCAAGAACCAACGGGAACTACCATCCACTTTCCGGAGACTCCATGAATACTGAAACCAAACTGGAGCATTAAACAAAAGAGCCATGATGCCGATGCCGATGAGAGGAAGGACGGTCTTGGAGGACTTGGACGTGTTGACTGTTGAAAGGGGTCGGACGATGGCTTGATGTCTCTGGATTGTGATGTAACAAATTGTCCATATCGAGGCACAGTTCGAAGCAAGTAGTCCTCCAGCAAGAGTCCCTGTGGCTATGTAGGCAATCTGGGCCACCAGACCCCATGGGTCCATCTCGAGGTGATCATGGAGAGCAGGTAGGAAGAGGACGAAGAGGGAAAACAATAACTGAAGACTGTCACATACGGACAGGACGATGAGGGTAGGGACGAGTGGATGCGAGCGTCTGAAATATTGTCTCCATTACTATAACTTTAAATTTCAAAATTTAAAATGAAATCAGGAAAGTAAGAAGACGGAAAGGTCAACTGAATAACAACTACCGGGTCAAATAGCATATCCTTTTTGCAGGAGATGGAAGTTCCTGATAGTACTTGGAGTCTGTCGGAATTATTCTTTGAGAAGACTTTTCTATTGCTTCTGAATTTTCTCTCGGTAATCTTGTACAAGCTCTGAAATAAAAGAAATACGATAAAGATAAAAAACAACTAAGTTGGAAATTAGTAAGGTAGAAGATCAAATGACTAGGTCCGAAATCAGGAAATGAAGTAAAAGACCGTAAGAGCGATATTTTAGAGTAAAACGAGAGGAAAGATGAAAATGACTAATTTGCTAAATGAGGTAAAAATGACGAATTTTGAAATTTCAAAATGTTACTAAAAATAACACAATGATAGGGAAAATTGATCCTAGTTTAAAGTTGAAAGTTGAAGAAATAAGAAACCAAAAAATTTACTAGAGTAATTTAGAAAACAAATTTTCGGGCGGAAAAACATCATTTCGTAGTAAAATTAAATTCACGCAATATCCCTTTTTTTAATAAGCTTAAGATAATCCCAAAGAAAGAAATGAAAGCAAGTAATTGACCCCTCTTCAATCTTGGCTTCCTCCAGACGAAAATATAATATCTATATATTCTAATAATCCAAACAAACTTGAGATATACTTCATGAATTATAAAGTACGGGAATATGGTTTTCGAAAAATTTAATACGAACAATCAATGAGATTACAGAAAATGAAAAAGTGGAAAATTGAAAATATTTACCTACCGTCTTGAGAACACATAGAGGCAAGCCAGATTCAGGCTTAATCCAATGATACATACTGTTGGAAGAACGTACAAATCCAACATCATGCCCAAAGGCCTCCATGGATCCTGCTGGTCACAATATTGTATCATAATGTTCAAAAACAAAAAGTCAAGTGGTATTCTGAAATATAAGACAAATTAAAATTTATAAAAAGTTAATGTATGGAATAATTCTCTTGGGATTATGTAAATCAAATAAACATCGTAAATGCTGATTCTTTGAAGTTCAAGTATACTCGTCGAAACTACGTCAAGGAAAACATAATAAAGAGTTACAAGTAAAAAGTTTTAGAAAACAAAAAAGAGAATACTTTATTGTAAATGAGAAGAAGGAAAAACTACAAAAAGTAGTAAGGAAAAAATTACAAAAATGGTACAGAAGAATTCATGGAAAATGACAAAGAGACAGATTACAGAAAACGTCAAATAGAAAACTACAGACCACGCAAGGGAATAAAGGCGTGGCGAGACCAAAGGCGAAATCTAACGACCTTTGTGAAAGAATCCATTTTCCCTCGGGGAATTTGCAATAAGAGAATCTACGATTTAGCAGCGAGTCATCCACCATTAATATTTATCCCACTACATGTGGTAAATATGTGATCCAGCCCCAAGGATTAGATTTCGTCAAACCTAAAGCAAACACTCCTGCCCTTAAAATTCTGACTGTATACAAAGAAACACCTTGCTTCTCTATAATAAGAAAGCTCAGCAGCAATAAGAGTGTTAATTTTATAAGTGACGTTTTCGTCTAAAGGAAGAATGGAAGTAATAGATTTCATACAGAGAAGTATTGAGAAAATAATAAGAGAAAACTTTAAATAATTATATACCGACAAAGGCCCTACATTACTGGAAAAAGCAACAGTATTAAAAATTGTGAATGTCGTTGTTATGGAATCAGTTCAATATGGGTTTATATACTTTTGTGGAAGCATTTAATATTCTCGCTCTCATATATTTTCAAATATCTTAACTCTATTCTGGGAAATTCCATTCTGATACAAAAAAATTAAGATTGATATTTGGGAAAATAGGAATTCCTAAATTGAAGTTTTTGTTGAAGAACGAGTGACTCTTGAAAACATTGATATGGGAGAGTCGGAAGAGTCGAGAATATTAATAAAGTAGACTTGTCAAGTTGCCCGAATAGGAGCGAAGGTATGTATAATATACAATAAAAATGAACTATTATATAAGTGGAAGTTGATTTCGAAATTTATTTATCGAAATGTGCCGTAAGGGCTTCTGATAATTTCTTTACAAATATGTCATTAATCTGTTATTATTTTAATAGAGCATATCTATAATTATCTACTAGAACTCTGAGTAATGTTGTTTTTTAAGATTTCGATAAGATACATGGGAATTTTATGTGTAGGTAAGAACCAAGGTCTTATTTTTCTACATATTTCTCATAACTTGGGAAAATATTTGTAACTATCTATAGGAATGTCTAAAAAATATTTTAGAACAGATTTGAGTGAAATCTGAGTACGCTAGACATTGGAGATTGAAAACTAGAGAAATCCTAGAAGACACATATCCAGTACGGGGGCTAATTATAAAATATACCTTCCGGTCTCTTAATAAAAGTTGTGAAAGAAAAACTCTCTGTTGGTAAATTTAGAAAATTGTCGTTAGCACTTATAGACAAATAAGGCATCCTCTGACATCATGATATAACTGAAGAAGGCTATAATTACATGTATTCTATTCCTTATTCATGGATCCAAAGAGTACAAATGTCAATAAAACGATACTGGGATAGAAACAATTTCAACCTTAAAAGTTTATATCCCAGTAAAAGGTCACGAATACCATCATTTTATAGATTATTTTACGATCAACACTGTCTAGTTTCGAAATAATTCACTTTTTTAAATTAAATACCATATTAATAAAGTTTTAATTCTTTCAAAAAGTTCAAGTAGATTCTGATTTAAATATTTTTTAAGAAATTCATAAAATTTTTATTTGGGTTTAAAAATTCTCAAAAATTATGCATTTATCAAATTGATCATCCAAATTTTTAAAATATTAACAAACCCACGAATGAGACTAGAATTACTAATCAGGAATTCCATCATTTATTCTCATTTATTGTTTAGATAATTATGCAGGATTATCCCGAGACGAATTTCCGGAATTTCAGACTACAGTTTTAAACTTCCGCTATATTTCAAACAATTCCAATCTTCAAAAAATAATTGTCTGTGACTTCAGAGAACTGTTCATTAATTCCAAAAAGTATAATAAAGATAGGAGACCAATAATCAAGAGTCCATAAACAATCTTTCAGAAACAATTAAGTTGAAAAAAGCGTACGACTGTATTCCGGATAAACTCATTTTTATTAGCTATCAATTTCTGTCGTTAGCTATTATTATGATAAGTTTGTACTATTCGACGACTTTTATTTTTAAATATTTTTATTTTCTCTTATTCTAATTTTTAGTGTAGAATCAGGAATATAAAGAGGGAACGGTATTTTGCGGATCAAAATAGTAAAAGCATGTACAAATCTTCTAGACCATAAAATAGGGTATTATCTCTTGGACAAAAGAGAAACTACTTGTGAACGATAACTTTATAAAACATCGGGGAAGACCGTGAAATAAGGCAACGTGGTGATTTCCAAGATTTGTTCAATGAACATAAGGCAGCGAAATGAGCAAAACTAAATAGAGTCGACTAAGCAGACTAGGAAATGACACCATGGACAGTGCTGAACTTAACAATAAAGATCCATGATTATACTCTTCCTTGAATAAAAGGCATTTTGCGATCAAGATTACAACAAAACAATAAAGAGAGCATCGAATGAAGATTAATTGACTTGAAGCCAATGAGCGGTAGAGTGGTTTGTCGGAATCTGGCGACAATAAAAATTAAAAGTTGGACCACATTGGCTTGCGGATCCAGCGGAGACGGAGACCGCTGTTGGTTCTGATGCGGATGGAAGCGGCTTCGGCGGCACGGACGGTGTCCTTGACGGATTGCATGAGGTTCTGGGCGTTGAGGACGAGTTGTTGCATAGCTTCCTCGTCTTCTTCCGTTCCTGGAAAGAACAAAACTATTTAATTTCATCTTATTTAGATGAATGGCACTCGATGGAAATTAAAAAATTGCAAGAAATTCACTCTGTTAGAACTCTGGGTAAATATTTTAGAAGGAACGCTTCAACGTCAAGTTTTTTTTGCGCATTTGTCAAAAAAGGGAAATTTAAATGTTGAGAATTTGTTAGTTTTCACTTCACACTAAATTTTACGCAAAATTTACCGTCCATTGGCTGTCCATATGGACCGATGACCACTGAAATTTTAAATCATATAATTTCTTTTTCAATTTTCATGAATTTTTTACACGTGAATATCTTGGGAAAAAACAAACCTTGAGAGCCGAGCATCGTAGCCTTGACTGTGGACAAAATCTTCAATTGAGTGGCAATTGTTGGGATTCTTTCAACAACTTGCAACAAAGCCTAAAGAAATTCGGTAATCGAGAAATAAAACTAATAAATTTACAGTTCTCATCTTGACGTCAGTACATTGTCGAGCAAGTTGGACAGCCAATCGAGTGACCTCTTCACTGGAGTCAGCAATAGCCTTGGCACAGTCGATCAAGTCCTTCTTTGTTCCTCCCTCGCCTCTCACCAACTGGGAAAGACGGGCCATGAGGATAGCCATACGTTTGGCAGCCGCAACGATCTCGTTTTCGTGAGAAGACCATTGACGGAGTTCTTGATGTAAGCTGTGAGCAGCGCTGAGGATGGGTTGAGTAGAGGGTTGAGGCAGTGGGTATCTTTCCCAGAAAGCACGAGTTTCTTCCTCTTCGTCGACTTCTGGGGGTGGAGGTGGTCTTGGGGGAGGACTGATCTCGACTGGTGGTGGGGGTCTCGGAGGAGCTGGGATCTCTTCTCGAACAATCATCCTGTGATGAACAACAGGTGGTGAGGGAGCCTTAGCGGCGACGGATTCAACCAAGCTGTGAGAACTCTGGTAATGGTTAGGAGTAGCAGCCTGAACAGAGCGATGATCCTCATAATCACGACGTTGGAATGGTTGATGGTTGACGGTTGGAAGACCAGTGATCGCATCTCCAACGCCGCGGACGGAGGTCAGGAGATGATCATTAGCATCTCGCCATCTAGAGCCATTCGCTTGATCACGAGGGTTGATGGCTACTTGCTTGGCATGATTAACCATAGGAGGAATAGCTGAAAACATGGATAAAAAGCGTGCCGGGACCTGGCGAAGTTTTTGCAATGATCGAGCTTTCCGGATCCGCTGGGGTGGAGGCGAGGGCGGTTCCAAGCCCAGAGCAATTGCCGCAGGAGGAGACAGTTTGGAAAACTTAAAAACACCTTAGATATCAAGTTACAAGTTAAAAATTCATCGATCACGTTAAATTATAAAGGTGTGATAAACCCGTATTCAAACTTGAAGTTTCAAGTACGGAAGCAGGCGCGATTTTCGAGGAGCCAAAAAGAAGATTAGACCATGCATGCGCTGGAGCCAAAGAAATACACTTCAGCATCTCTACAAACATTCTGCCTCAGTTTTGTAACACCAACAAAGTTTGCTTCCGTCATTAGAGGTCGCTGCTCGCGAAGAAAGGTGAAGCGAAGAAATTTTGAAGATATTTCTTTTGTTCCAGGAGGGGGCGAACGGGAGAAGGGCTCTGCACATGCAGTCAGGAAGGGGAGTTTTGTTTATTTACTGAGGGTTCATCTCTGTTTTCCCTATTCCTTGGAAAGTTGTAAAACAAAAAAAGAATGAATTGAAAAAAGCTAATCATGATCGCACATGACAAAGATTTTTTAATTTCTGACAATTGTTGGATTTCTGAGAGTACCTTTCAGCTGAAAATACTCAAAAAAGATACAAGACAAAGAAGAAACCGGAAAGGTAGCCCCAAGTCGCTCGATCAAAGCAAAATAATGCGCTCTTGTACTTACCGGAATGCAGCTGGGAAGCTGCTTGATTTACTCGTTGGACGAAGCTGGGTTCTTCGCTGTTGTCCGCCTCGTTCTTTGCAGCCATCAGAACACGATTTCCGAGTCTTGCAATTTGAGAAGTATTGTCCACCATGGATTGAGATTGGTTATCTCGGATAGCGTCTTCGCAACGGTTAGTGTAACGACGCATGGCCTGAAAACTTGATATAATCCGATATTATTTGTTTCAAAACTCACCGTTTCCGAAGCGCGAACGAAATCTCCAGTGTCGATAGCATCATCAACATAAGAACGGAGACGATTGAGAGCGTCAGAATACTCCTTGCGAAGATTCTCGAAGTGTTGATTCGCATAGTCGGTGTCGTTGTGTAATCTGATCTTGCCTGCTTTGACGACTTGGGGAGTCATGTTCTTGACCTGAGTAGTGGCTTCGACGAGTCCTTCGATGACCTTCTTGTTGTTCGATGGACCGCATTTAGCAACGAGGGTTCCGGTATTCGTCCACCTGTTGGCGTGTTCTTGGAGATTTTGAGCACGGTCTTCGAAGTTACCGTTACGGTTAGGAACATTAGGAGGAGCATAAACAGCTTCCACGAAGAGTTTCAACGGAGTAGTGATGTCAGCAAAGTCTTCAACAACCTTGTCTGTCAACATTCTCTTCATGAAATCGGCAAGCTCGCGGAGTTTGTCCCTGAGTTGATTGCGGATTGCATTGGCTTCGGGACTGTTGCCGAGTCCACGACGCTCAAGATCAGCCAGCTGATTAGCAAGCCGGTCGATATCCGAGCAAAGGTTGAGGAGTTGATTACGTTCGGCTGCTGGGAGTTGATCAGCAAGACGACGAGCCTCATCAAGCATGGATCGGATGGCTTGGAGACCTTGTCCTCCATCATCCATTCCTGGATTGTCGAGCCAGCGAAGAGCCTGTTCGAGTTTTCCACCAGTAGTATGAGCAGGATGAGCTCCTCCGGTTCTTTGGGCGTTGATGAGAGCATATGGAAGAACTCCTTGGCTTTCCTTAGTTCCGACGAGGTCCTTGAGTTTCTGGGCACAGCTCTGAGCGAGTCCTTGGTTGTCGTAACGACCGGCATTTCGGAGCTCACAGATGGTATCAGTGAGAGACTGGATCTCGGAAATCGCATGCCTGATAGCGTATTGATCTTCTGGCAGTGAACGCGAAGCGATCTTTTCGGAATACTCCAAGATACGACGGATGGCCTTTTCTCCAACAGCACCTGGTCTTCCTCGAGGATCTGCCAGCCAGTCGAGAGCAGCAGTCAACAAGGATTGAGCGGCACTGAGGGCCTTTCTCATAACGGTCACATTATCAGAATCCCATTCATCTTCATCGTAAGTAGTTAGTTGCAGAACACGAATAATTTCGTTGACATCATCAGTCATTCTGCGAGCAAGGTAATCTCTGTTGTCAGCTGCTTCAGCAACACCCTTTTGGCCTTCTTCATTAATCTGAACAAAAATCTTCATGGCACAAATAAGAATCGGAGAAAGAGTCTTGACAGCATCCATGCATCTGACGAGGATCTCTCTATGGACGACGTGGGTGAGTTCTTTCTCTCTGCCATCGATATCCTTGGACATTCTAGTCAACCAGGGAGTGATGTCTCGGACGAATTGACTCAAGTCGTCGATGGTTTCAATAACCTCCGTGACCGTTAAATAATCGAGGACCTTACGGCAACCTCGGATGATCTTACGGACTTCTGATTCATCGAAGCAGAGCAGCAAAGCAGAAGTGCCCTGGAGAATACCACGGGATCCATCAATAAGCTTCTTTCTTGCTGAACCAGAATAGGGATCACCTCTGAGGTCAGTGCAGGCACTTTCGAGCAATCTGGAAGAAACTTCGACACGCTGGAGTGCTGGGGGCATGTCTTGTTGGAGGATTTTATCATCTGAAGAATGGCAGGTATCGTAACCGACTTTGATGAGGTTATCGACTGCTCGAGCAACAGCCCCGACTGGGCGAGTGAGATCTGGCATGGCATTGCCATCTTCTGCTTCTTCATGCAGGATCACCAATCGGGATACCTGAAAAATCAATACGATCATCAACTAGCTGGAGACGACGATAACGTGGAAATGGAGAGATAAAGGAGTGTGAACACATGGACAAATTAGTTATTAGCATTGGCGAAGCTGGGTGATTAGTGTTCGGTTTGTACATACACAGCCATGTGGTCCTTTAGGCATCAGAAGTTGACAAACAGGACAGTCTTCACCCATGACTCTGGTCTTGATCGTGTCCGGGTAGATGAACTCGGACTGAGCCCCGAGGGATTTCCTGCTAGAAGCCCTGGAGAGAGTGCCGTTGTTGAGGTGTATAGTCGGAGTGCTGAGTGCAGCCATGGAGATGGACTGTCCGATGTTGTTGAGATGAGGGGTTGAAGTCGCATTCAGACGACCCTCGGAGAGTGCAGATACCACTCTGGGGGTACCGGCAGCGCTTCTAACACTTGGAGTCAGTCCATTTTCTTGTCTATGACGTTGTGCATAGTTCTCTACCACCGAGATTGCTAGATGCAACTGAAGCAGACGGACATGAAGCAAGCACGAGGACAAAGCACAGGACAGTAATCATATTTATATATTTAGTTTGGTATGTTTTTGCAATTTTTGTTTCCTTGTTCATCGACATCTGGATCGAATTACATAGACAGATCATCATGTGTTGTTTTGCTTGAACGAATTTTTGAAATTTTCGAACCCCCTCAAAGACGTTAATTCCAGATTTTTACTCTGAGAAATATAATAATGTAATGAGGGAAACTTGATCAGGACTATTTTTTCAAAAAAGGCGCGGAAAAGAAACAATAGCCATAAATTTATCCAAGTTGGTCCAGCATAAAATTTTCAATTCCAAATTCCTCTTTGCCGTGTCAGAAATTGTCAATTCGTAGTTTGTTCTGGGAAAGAGCAAATTTAATTTGTAGAAGCATAACAAAAATGCCCTCGTAGATGAAGTTTTTTGGATGGACATTTGCCAAAAGCAATACTAAACAGTCAGCTGTCGTTATTTTGCAGAATACAGGATCAGAACCGAGCAGTAAACAAACGAAAGGTCAACTCAGGACAGGCACCTGTTCCAGAATTCACTAAATGGAAGCGATCGATAAGACAGAACCCCTCACCTCCTTATTCACGGATTTTGTTGCTGATCTGGCTTTGGCCAAACAGATCCGACAGATCACCGGCTCGAAACTAGATAATCCCAATCTTTGATAGCGATTTTCCTGGCACATTTAATATTTCAGAAAAAATAAATATGAATTCGAAGATGCGAAGTAAAACATTAAAGTGTCGTCGAAAGGAAAAAAGCCGGAATAAGAAACGGGTCTTGTAATCGGATTTATTCGCAACCCGAGACACCCAAAATTCCTTGATGCTCTCATGCTCCTTTTGTCTTTGGCTACCTATTGTCCACTTTTCAGATTTCCGTTTTCGGATTTTGTTGTTTTCATTTTAGAAACATTTGCGATAAATTGAGTAAAACTGAAAAGATGCAGCTTGTCGAAAAAGCTTGCTCTATATTTATCCATAGGATGATGGAAAGACAGTGAAGCGCCTTCTCTTGAAATTTACGCAGTAAAGTTTTCAAGCGAGTAGCAGCCGGGATAAACTCGATCCAGGTGATACGCACATCCAGACAACCGGGTCGAGAGATCGCCAGCAAGCGAGAGAGCCGATCTCGGGCGGACAAGACAAAAGCTATAGCCACCACCCACACTCATCTTCGGCTTGAAGAAAGCAACTAAGTTAGCTAAACGGAATTCGAGAGCAACAGGAAGAGGATCTTGAAAAGGGGGACCCCTTGATCAATGCTGATCCATATGCCAGAATCGATCGAATATTTAATTTTCACGCTCTGATTAACAATTTCTGGAATTAAGAAATTTAGAGACGTGGATGAAAAAACTTCTGGTCTCCCACGCAAAAACCAGGGAGAATTTTCAAAGTTGATTTTTCTGATATCATAGAAATATTTCTCTAGATAAAAACAGAACAATGATTCCTTCTGTTGAAGAATCCGGAAAAGATAATGAAATAATTTTGCTTTCACTTTGATGTCTTTAAAAAACCAGTCATCCGCTGTTTAGAGATGTAAACTGGTCGTTTTGGACAATGAAGTCCTGGAATTCAAAGTGCGAGACTCGGTCGCCAGCGGTCAGCAGGCCAAGAATGCAAACAAAAACTGCGCAATTTTGTTGTTTCTTTTCCGGAAGGCTTCTTTGCTACAACAGAAAGAAAAAGAAGCAAATAAAAAAGTAATGTTTTTGGGTTACGAACAACTTAAAACCTCTAATTGTTTCGTAATCGGATTCAAAACGACTGATTTTTGTCGATGAACAAGGATGGAAATACTTCTAAAAAAATAAAGAAATAAAGAAATAATTAAACATTTAAATAAATTAAAAATTCCGACGAATAACAAACATCTAACAGACGTGGATACATAAAAATAAAATAATTGAAATTGAAATTGAACTGTACCTGTTGAGCCACGGGCTCGAGGATGCTCTCGATGGTTTTTGTATGGAAAACTGGCATGATTATTTCTTAGCTTTCGGGAACAAAATCTATGGCGGTCTAGATGGACTAGGTAACAATCAACACATAGCAATAGAAATACAAAAACTGATCAGGCCAGGTCTCTTGAACGGCAGTGCTGGAATAGGCAGAAATCCGCCGTTGGCTGTCTTCCAGACGCCGATTAGGCTCTTACTTTCTTATCTTCCACTTAGTAGAAGAAGATTACCGCAAAAATCGTGAGGGCGGCAAGCAAGAGGACTGCCAAGAGAGTGAATGAGGGCGAGAAGAATTTGTTAGTCCGTCGAAAAATATTATGCCTCTCGTTCGACTCTTGCACCGAGCAAATAGCGTACTCTTTTCTCGGTTCTTTGACTGTCTCTTCTCCTCCGGGGTTTTTTTTGTTAGGGGGGTTTTCGCCGATACACAACAAAAACTGAGGATTGTGCTCGCTCAGCGAAACAGACGACTTGAGCGTTGGTTTCTGCTTTCTTGCTCTTTCTGCTAGCGGCAAATGTTCACACGGACGATCCTGAAGCAAGGCGGGGCTTCACATGCGCATCAAAGGATTCCTTCGAATTCAGTGGCCTTTGGCGTCGGGAGACTTCAGCCAGGTGCGCTGCGATTATGTTCAGCGGGCCTACAAGTGGTAACAATAGTACATGCTTCCAGACTCGTTTCCGGAGATTTGGAATTTCTTCGCGCTTTAAATATCAAATAAATAAATAACTTTTAGAACAAAAAAATAAAAAAGAATACCATGAAGAGCAAAACAGTCATCTTCAAATTTTTTATTTTTGTTTTAAAGTTGATTCAGCTCCGAATTCAAAAAAAAGGAAAATAATCTTCTTCAATTATTTAATAATGTTCCAAGATAGATTTCTTCAATTATTTAATAAATAATATTTCGAAATAATTCCATTTAATCACTTAATAAATAACAGTTCGAAATGAATATATTTAATTAAAAAGTATTCCATAAAACATCCAATCATTTAAATAATTCTTCGAAACAGATTTCCTGAATTATTTAATATTTCGAAATAAATCTTCTAGATAAAGAAGAGCCGGGTTTTTTGGGATTTCTTATTCAAGACTAATTATTCGATTTCGGAAAGACGCTCGAGGAAAATAAAGCTTTATCGGAAAAAAATTCTCAACAATTTAAAAAAAATTAACGGAAATCCGCACACATAAAAACCCCAACTCTCACAGTTCCTGTCGATAAAAGGAATTGTTCATGAAATTTGGTTTTTGGGGAAAGTTGCGACCGTCAAAGACTGTCAGCCTACCAAACGATCAGCTTTTAGCGCCTTGACTTTGTACCTGCAAGGAAGGAACGAACCATAGTTGGTCCGTCATCCAGCTTCCTCTCAGCGTGTGCATGCCGGAAAAGGGAAAACGAAAGGAACATTAAATACGTCAAGTATAGCCTCAACGATCGACCCGATCGGGTCACTTTCAAAGCACATTTGCTCCGGTGAGGTGGACAAGAAACCGAAGAGGAAGCCAGCTGACAATGCTTGCGGTCACTGTTTGTCTTTACGTTGGAATCGACATCGAATTTTCAAAGGTCGGAATTTTAGAAAATGACTAATTTCAGAAAAGGAAAACGGGGACTGATATAAGACAAAAGACAAATCATCCAGATGTGTATGGACTTTTAAAAAATGAGTCATCATAAATCAAAAAAGGTAGCCAGTTTGCAAAACGCGAAAATGTGCGGCATGACGGTCATTAGAGACAAAACAAAGACTCAAGGACGATCAGATCATTGTAAACCCATATAAACGCCGAAATGCACAAGCAGGAAGACCGGGAAAGTCCTAGTTCGTGAAACACTCAAAATTAAACGCGATTCCCGAGAAACAAGAGGATTCGGATTTTTGCAGACGCCCGAAAACAGAAAAGCAGGTTCAGGAACCGGAGAAATGACAATTTGACCCATCGGATTTATGGGAAAGAAATAGATGAAAGTAAAATTGATTGATAGTCCTTGAGATCTGAAGTTTCCTTTTCGAAGTTTAAAAAGCTTGCACTTGTTTGTCCGTTCGAGATTATTTCTTTACACGATTAAACTCGGATATGAACCGATAAATTGACGTATCAACAGCAAAGTCTAAAGCATTCGAACGCCGAGTTGATCTTCGAGCGGACGGGACAGCTGCGGATACTCACATCGCCGCTAGCAAAAGCTCCCGCCTCCACAACTTTCATTCATCCGGATCGACTTCATTGACTGCCAAAATAAGGTGGGCTTTTCCGGTCGAGAAGGCCATTCTCGTGCCCACTCACTTTCGAGTGCAACGCCCCAAGCAAGTTCCCTGATCGCCGATCACCTTTGTTGACGTTAATCTCCTCATTGATTGAATGGACAACCTAAACGCTTCAAGACGAATTGGGGGTGGAAGACGTCAACAAGCATAATTTTATTGTTCTTTTGGAATAACAAAAATAAATCTGCGTCACGGAGAAACCGAAAACAAATACTTAATTCTCGGGATTTTGATCCCTTCCGGATTTCGCGATGGCTCAATTACGAAATCCGGAAATTTATCTTCAAAATTTAATTGAAGTCAGACGTGCAACGGAATTTCTTTTATCGTTGAATAGTTTAGATAACTTGCTTTGGTAAATTTCCAGTCTTCATCTCTGGTCAGAAGATAAAACGCTACTGCTTCATCTCCGCTGATAATGAATAAACGGCTAAGCAAACTACGCAAGAATAATAGAGGCTTGCCCTTAGATAAATTCTGATAGAATTTTGATGATATCAGGAATAATTCAGAGACAGAAAAATACACAAAAAATCATTCGGGGACTTTTTTGCTTGTTTCTAGACCTCATACCTTCATTTTTATCCAAAAAGCAAAAAAAGAAACAGAAAAGTACAAAAATCTAAAGAAATTTGAGGAAAAAAAAGAAAAAAAATAAAACTGGTCTTCTTCTGCTATTAGGAAGGAAAAACTGTCCAGGAAAACGGATTAAGTTCTTTGCCAGATCACGGTAGGTTTACGGCTACCTCTGGAATGGAAGAATAGGTCGGAAAATGCATGCCAAAATAATTTAGGTAAATACGTCCAGAGGACCGTTCATTTTCGGCGCGTGACCTAAATCACCTTTTTCTTGGATTTAAATGTCAAAACTGGTAGCGATGTATTATTTTATTTATTGGATTTCATATAATAACAGTTTGCAAACATGAGTCCCGACAATTCTGAATAAAACTAAAATGGTTTGCATAAGAAGGAATGAAATGATACGACATTTGGATTCATTTTTAATAGAGTTGAAGATAAATGGATTAAATTTATCCGATCTAGGAAAATAAAGTAGATATCATTACATATTACTATGGTACTATGTTATTGTTGTTATGTGCTATCACCATTATCATCATTATTATCATCTACTGATCAAAGAGCTAAAGAAATCACGCTGAGTCAGCTTTTTCATCTCTTTTTCCTCTTATTTAAAAGTTTATTTTCAATTTTTTCAATTCTTGATATATTAATATGTTCCTGACTTTAACAATTGAGCTCAATATCTCCGTTATGGAATGGCTACTTTAGCATATTGATGAGTTTCAGAAGAGAAATGGAAGGACACAGAAACCAAGTGAGAAATTGAAATATGAAATTTGGGGTAATTTGTTCTACGTTTTCATATATCATTTTTTGCTCCTCTTGCAGACTGAAGGTAGATTTCCCTTTTCTGTCGATTGCAGAGTTAGAAACTAAGTTCTCATCAGGAAATTCCAACATGTGTCTAATAAAAACACAGACATTACAGCTCATTTTAAATTAACGAAAAGTGCAACGTTAAATTAAGAAAGATTGATGACTTCTATGATGATATTTCATTGATACTGTTCACCATTTTGGCCCATGAAAACAGGAGAGACTGGATAAATCTTGAAGTAATCAGGGAATGAATTCTTGAGTTTTATATTCCTTATCAATTCTTCGAAATCCATTGTGAAATTTATTTAGAAAGTCAATCAAGGAGATGAAGCATATCGAAATAAGTATTGATATATAATACGATATTCATGATCAAAAATGTGACAATAAACTGAAGTCCCATTGTGGTTCTTTTATATCCGTAACAAAATTGAAACCCATTAATATTGGAAAGTATAAAATTATTATCAAGTTGGTCGATAATTGCGCTGGATTATTGAGGAAAGAAAATTGGATTAGTATTGACTACATTGGTTTTTCTGTTTTCCTCGGCTGCTACTTTCTCTAACTAATTTTTCATAGGTTCAAGCTGTGGACACTTCGAAAGAAGTTGTTTCACATTTTTTCCATCCTAATGAAGATATTTAATTAAGCCCAGTGAATTTCTGTCGCTATTTACACACTTCTTATACTATTAACGTTTTGTCATTCCTTTTAATCATGCATATTGTTTTTTATATTCGTTTTAAATATCTGTTATTCTTTTTAATTTAGTACAGAAAGGACAAAAACTTAAAAATCACCTTTTCTTTAGTTGAGTTTTTGTTCCATCGTCTTTGGAAAATTCCTCGATCTGTCCAGGGATGTTAATTTATGTCCAAAAAATAGATTTCTTAACTTTCCACTTCGGAAACCATGTCTCTGATCATTTTCTTGTGGTTTTTATTGTTTTTGTCATTCTAGAGTTTGATCATAGAACGCTTTTTTTGTTCATATCAGGTTTCATTTGTTTCTAAACTTGACATCGGATCTCCATTGTCAAACCCAATCACCGTCACCCTTAGAGTGTCCAGTAGGAAGTAAAGGAAAATCACCCCACTTGGAAGGAACACCCAGAATCACCTTTGAACGACCCCAAGCACCTCAGAACTAAAGCTGAAACAGAAAATGTGTTAAGAATTTTGCTCTGCCTGAGGATACTGATAGGTTAAGCCTATTGTTGACACTCTCGCATATAATCAGGCATTGTTTGAGTGATCGGACCTTGAAAGGTGCATCTAATACCGACTGCAAGCTATCAGTTCCGGAAAGAGTCGCTCCAAGCAAGCGGATTACCTTACTTTCCATCTGGATTAGCGAAGATGAAGTCAAATAATTCTCGTAGTTTAGCGAAGTTATGACCTAATACACATCACAAAGATGTGATAATTCAAAGAATTCCACGAATGTATATAAATAAGAACAAGAATCAAGGCATTTTCCTCAATTAACAATATCACATATTCTTTGACGGATAAATCCGGCATGAAGAAGAAAATCGGTTCTTTTGAACCGGTAATAATTAGGAAATTTATCTCTCGCCGGTTCCTCGCGCACTGTCCTCTCACACCCTATTTTCTTCTTTCTCTCTCCTCGCACTCTTTCTTTCCTGGCTTCTCTCTCTCGCGCACTGTCCTCTCGCACCCTATTTCCTCCTTCTTTTCCTCCTCGCGCTCTGTCCTCTCGCGCCTTTCTGTGCCCTTCCTTTTCCGGATGATGGAATTTTGTCATCTTCTGTTTCCGTGAGGTCCTTGACGGTTAGTTGAAACCCCCAGTACCCTTGTTTTTATTTTGTTATTTTGTCTGTTTATTTACATATTCCTAAATTCGTTGAAGAGCTATTTCTCTCAATCAAAAAACTGGTTCATTGTAATTTCCTCTCGAATTAACGTGTTCTTAATTTCGGACTTTGTTCTGATGTTGGTGAAATCTCTTCCACCAGTCGGCCACGAGACTTGGTTTTTCGTTAATTTTCACAAGTCTGAACTTACCTAAGTACTTTGTTTTTTGACCAAAAAAATTATTTTTTATTCTTTCTGAATAGGAGGTATGCAACTTTGCATAATTTCGGAAAATGCACTTTGGCAATGTTTTGGACTATGTAAAGATAATGAAATCTCCCATGCTATGTGGATTTGTATTGGCCAAGAGGGATTTCCAGCTGTTTGTTTTTCGTAGTTTCGTTTTTTTCGCTCTTTAGTCGTTTGGAAATATTTTCGAAAATAGGAAATACGAAGATGTGAAAATATTGTTTTGGATTCTGAATTAGGATGTTTTTGATTCTGAATTTCGAATTTATATTGATACGTTCGATGGCCTCGTTTTATGATAAACTGAAGCATAATTGTTTTCGTTTTTTATCAGTATTCACAAATGTTCAATCAGTCTGTTCAAGCTCATACTAGGTCTGTCAATGGCGTGATAGCCCGAAGGGTCGAAGTCCAAATGAATTTGGTAGCGCTCTGAAGTCAAATTTTAATGGTTTTTGTGAAAGTGAGACAGGTTTTACGTAGTTCAGATGGAATAACTTGTTGAAGGTCAAGTTTTTGTGTATATTTTGCGCTAGACCCGAATTTAGATGATTAGTTTGATGAATTGATAATTCTACTCTCCGCAATCTGCCACCCATAGGTCAAAAAGTGAAAGATCTCGTATCAATCTCCTGATGGACATTTTAGTGCTGGTCATTCGGTTTTGCGCAACGTCGCTCAATGCAGCATATTTAGTCAACCGTTTTTCAATTTTACATGTCGAATGAGGTAGCATTTTTTAGCCAGATCTGAATATTAGATATTTGGGAAATGTTATTCAGAGAATTCCGCTTTTTTTCGGATTGCTATTATCTTTATAACCTGATTTGGCGATGAGTGTCGTGATATCATTTTTTCTTGCAATCTCAATCTCTTTATCGAGGAGATTTTACCTTTGATAAGCCGTACTTTGGCCCAAAGGTTCAGTTCCCTTGAGACCCCGCCTCTCGGGTATAGTTATCTTTTTGTGACCAGTTTTTGGTATTCTTAAATTTCGCGATTGGCTGTTTAAACATTGAATCCGCAAATTTGCAGTTGTCTCTTATTATCTGAAGCCTGAGTGGATTTGTTTTATAGTTGTCCTTTTCTACCAAAATGGTTAAAGATTCACCCCTCTACGTTTTGCCATTAAATTTGGGTACTCGGTGAGTTTCACTAGCCGTCAAGGAATAACCGCAACTGATACTAATTTTTTTGTTCCGATGATCTTGTGATTGATGATCTGCTTTTTAGGATCGTTGACTTAACAGAGTGGGCTACTAACGGAGTACAACTAGGATCTGCATATTACTTTGCTGCTGCTGCAACTGTTGGAACAATGGGTCTAGGATGGTATGTATGGAATAACCGACAAGGGAAGATCAATCCTTTGGTCGATCCACAATCTCAAACACGAGTCCTTCCGGTATGTTGTTTTTATTACTTTTTTATAAAAAACTGATCAAATAGTGGGGGTGAAAAGGTGTACATGAGATGTGAGTAGGAAGTGACGTAGTTGGGACTGATAAGACTAATTTCACTTGTATATTGATTCATGGAATTTTAGGATGGATCTCGAGTATGTCGTTACATGAAGACTAACACGTTGATGGAATCCCGTCAACCTGATGCTTTGACATTGTATGATGCTGTCCGAAGAGGTGCTCGTGTTTCCAACAACGGACCAATGCTTGGTCAACGTATCAAGCAGGCTGATGGGACCGAACCTTACGTCTGGATGAAGTACAATGAAGTCATTGAAAGGTCCGTTGTTGTCTCGAGAGCCATGCGTCACGTTGGGATCCCTGCTGGACAAGAAACCTTCATTGGGATTTATGCCAAGAACCGACCGGAGTGGATCATTATCGAACATGCCACATACAACTTCAGCAACATCTTGGTCCCACTCTACGAGACTCTCGGTCCTGAAGCTTGCAGTTTCAGTTTGAACCAAACTGAGATTGGAATTGTGTTCTGTGATACCATGGAGAAAGCAAAAGGACTTTTGAAGGAGTCTGGAAACATTCCCTTGTTGAAGCACTTCGTAGTAATGGATGGAGTTACTGATGATGCTCGAGCTGAATTCAAGAAGGCTGATTTGACTCTCTATTCTTTCTCCGAATTCGAAGCCTTAGGGAAGAATGCTGAGAAAGTTGACCTCGTGCCACCAAAACCAAGTGATCTTGCTACTATCTGCTACACATCTGGTACCACAGGTAGGAGATTTACAATGGAGAGATAGATAGTAATTTTATTTTCAGGAACCCCGAAAGGTGTGATGCTTACTCATGGTAATGTTATGGCCGACGGAACTACTTTGGAATACTTCAAATACACTGAATTGAACTCGGATGATGTTATGATCAGCTTCCTACCATTAGCTCATATGTTCGAACGTGTCGTTCAATCTGTCATGATGACTCAAGGAGGTCGTATTGGATTCTTCCGTGGAGATATTCGTGGTCTGGTCGATGATATCAAGACGCTGCAACCTACATTGTTACCTTGTGTCCCCAGAGTCTTGAACAGGCTTTACGATAAGGTCGTTGCTGAAGTAAGCAAATCACGTTTCCGCAAAGCACTCTTCGATGCAGCTATGTCCTACAAAACACGCGAAATCAACCAGTAAGTTTTCATTTTCGTCCCTTATCATAATGAGTTGTACTTGTAGATGGGTCGTTCGTAACAATTCGATTGTCGATAATCTTATCTTCAAGAAGGTTCGTGAAAACCTTGGAGGTCGAGTGAAGCTTTTGCTCACTGGCTCGGCTCCATTGGCTGAGAACGTTCTTACTTTCGTCCGTTGTGCACTTGGATGTGTCGTAGTTGAAGGTTACGGTCAGACCGAATGTGTTGCTGCTGCTACTATCACTATTGAGGGAGACAGTACTGCCGGCCATGTTGGTGTTCCTTCTCCATGTAACGCGATTAAGCTCGTTGATGTTCCTGAACTCGGGTATTTTGCAAAGGATAATGCCGGAGAAGTTTGCGTTAGAGGACCAAATGTTTTCAAGGGATACTACAAGAACCCAGAACAAACGAAGGAAACGATTGATGAGGATGGATGGTTGCATACTGGAGATATTGGGCGATGGACTGAAGCTGGAACATTGAAGATTGTCGATCGCAAGAAGCACATCTTCAAGTTGGCCCAAGGAGAATACGTAGCCCCTGAAAAGATCGAGAACATTTATGGACGCTCGAAGTTTATCGCTCAATCCTTCGTCCACGGTGAAAGCTTGAAGACGTGTCTTATTGCAGTCATTATCCCTGATCCAGAGGTTCTGCCGTCTGAAGCCAAGAAGCAGCTCAACTTGGATGGTCTTTCAATGGAAGAGTTGTGCCAGAAACCGGAAGTAAAGAAAATGGTCCTAGATGATATGGTAGCAGTTGGCAAAGCAGCCGGTCTTTATTCATTTGAACAAGTCAAGGATATCTACTTGTCCGCAGAGATGTTCTCCGTAGAAAATGACCTACTAACCCCCACTCTGAAAAGTAAACGTCCGAAACTGAAGGAGCACTTTAAACCTCAATTCGATGATATGTACTCACGCTTGAACTAACTTTAGGAATGCGGGCATTAATTTTTTCACCATATCTTACTCGCCCTTGATCCGTGGTAATTCACTTATCAACATCGGCTCTTTTCCCGCTCGGGTTTATTTGAAATTTTCATATTTTTACTTTTGTAAGCTTCTTTGAATGAGACTCACGAATATCAAGGCTTACATCCTTCGTCTATATTTCTAGACGACTAGTCAGTGATTTATTGCTTCTGTCATGTGAATATCTAAGTTAATAACAATAAAAAAGTAACTCGAATTGAATGACGATTTATTTTAGTCATTGGCAGGAGAATTTACACAAAGAGCGATGAAGAACTCATTTTTTACTGATGAAGGTCGTTCGGGTAGTAATTAGTGTACAGACCGCCTGGGGGAACGGGAAGGAAGTAGGGGTCAGGACGATTTCCAAAACGTCTCGAGAAACCAACGTGTTTCTGAAAAAAAATTGATTGACATTCTTGTCTTAATGTTTTTATTTATCGGGAAATATTATTTCTCAATTGACACCTCGTGATGTTTGGGAAAGTTTTTTTAGGGAATTAAACTTGCCCTGAGAATATCTTGTAAATGCTGAGACAACCAAGAAAAGTCTGGTCTTTCGATGGGATGGGATCTCCAACAGCTTAACATGATACTGTATCTGAAAAGAATTTTTGGGATTCTTTGTGGGAAAGGGAGGAGATTTTTGGACTCACATGACATCTGGACAATGGGTTGGTTGTGGGAGTCGCTTTCCGGATTCGAGATATTGACGGATTTCGGAATTAGGGATGTCGCCGTAGGGAGCCGCTGCTCGGGTCATCAACTCCCAAATAACGATACCGAACGACCACTGGAAAAAAAATCATTTATTGTACAGACTGGTTTTTGGAAGAAAGTGAGAAACTGACCACATCTGTTTTTACATTAAATACTTTTCTGTCGCGAAGGGATTCTGGAGCCATCCACTTTAGAGGGAGTCTGGCTGGAGCTCCAGATCGTCCCCCGGGGTCTTTGTTTAGCAGATCGATTGCAAGACCAAAATCAGCGACTTTGACGACATGATTATCCGTTAACCTATAATCAAATTAAAGTTATTTTTTGTTAAATTAGAATGGATCATTTTTGTCAAAGTTGATTATTTCTCATTAAATTAAAATGAGTCATGTTTTATTAAATTAAAGTTAATTTTCTTCTTTGAATCTCATTTGACTATTTTTATGAAATTAAAATAACCTTTGTTGAATTTAGTTTGTTATTTCCAAACTTAGTTACAATCTAATTAAAAAATTAAATTAGTCTTACATGCAATTCCGAGCAGCCAGATCACGATGGACAAAGTTCAACGAAGACAAGTAGGCCATCCCTTGAGCAATTTGGTGGGCGAAATCTGTCAGTTCGATAATACAAATTCGCTGAAATTCGAAATTAGCGATTAATCAGAATCCAGTTTCGTTAAAACTAACTCGATAAGGATCAGCAATGTGGGATCTCAGATCGCCTTGACTCATGAAAGGTAAAACTACCCAGGGAATCCCCTCCAGACTCAGACAGATCCCGAGTAGACGAAGGACGTTCGGATGGTTGAAATGCTTCATGATCGCACCTTCGCTCAAGAAATCCTCGATGTCTCGAATATCCTTGGATCGCTCCCCTTTCAGCGTTTTTACCGCCACTGGCAGCATATAACCCGTTCTTGGATCTCTCATCTGGCCACGATAAACATTGCCAAAATACCCTGGAAAAATTCTGTTAGAAATGCATTGATTTTTTTAATTCTAGAATCTGGAAAATTTTTAAGGATATTTCTAGAATATCCCCAATGCTTAAAATACTTTAAGATAACTTGAATGTTGAAAATATTTCGAGCTTTTGAGTTTTAAAACATTCCAAAAAGAGGTTGTGGTCTGATCAAATTTTTGTTTTTGTTTTCTTTCAGTTTACTCGGGACTTGATGAATTCACTCGAAAGTCCCGGCTGTCGAAGTGTCATGATTTTGACTGTTTGGTGTACTTGACACGAAGTCGGGGGAGTTTCCGTTCGACAGAATTTAACCTACTCGAAAATATAAAGCCCTTCACGAGGTTTTTTGTCAGTTTTTCTTTTCTAAACTACTTACCTTTACCAACGATATCATGCAATTGAACAAAATAATGAGGAATCATGAGGGGTTCGATGGATATTCGCAGATCCCCGGAGATTAAGGACAGCACTTCTTGTTGAGAGAGCCGTGAAGTAGACGAGGCCGAGGAAGCAGTGTGGGTCGAAGCGGACATGAACTCTGAGTTCGCGGAGTCACTATCATAGTCGGGGAGGGGGTTGAGGAACACGGTCCCCCGGGGGGCCGGGCCGGCCGGAAAGGCCGAAGGTTCACTTCTTCTCAGAGGAATTTTGGCGGTTTCTGAGGAAAAACAATAAAATTAAAATCGAAGATCCCGCTGTGGCATACGCTCTGAAAGAAATCAGTAATCAAAATAAATCTTTAAAGAGTTTTTAAGTTGTCGTTAATTCATGGGAGTTTTCGGAATGAACAAATCAATAAAGGTACAAAGGTCTTTAGCAAAGTACCAAGTCGCAGAAAGGATAGAGACAGTAGAGTAAAAACATCGAGAGCAACAGCTAAGTCCGCTCAGTGACGCGTAGCGAATCCCCAATATTAGATCGCGGACCGTACTCTACAACCTGGCCCGACGTGAAAGCGCGACCATGTGGCCGGCTCTCGATGAAAAGATCCATTTCTTCGTTGCATTTTTCCCCCCGAAAAAATTAAAAACAAGTAAAATTCCGGTATTTGTTTCAGCCTCCTCAAAGTCGGATAAAGGAGAACAAATCCCCGATCATTCTGAGAATGAATGTTTTATTTCGACTTGGACAAAAACTGTCTACACTTGAGATGAGTCGGTTTGATTCTGGACTTGGGAAATCTCTGGATATGGAGAGACAACATTGACAGAATCGTTCGAATGGAAACTTATCTGGTTCAAGTGAATCAGAGTCATGGGTCCTGTGGATAAAAACAGGACAAACAAACAGAAAAATCGACTCTCACTGGACAAATAACCCGTTTTAGTAAATTCGAAACTGAGTCGGATCAGTAAAACAAAAGACTAAAAAACAAATTTGGAAAAATAAATCCAAAAGACGAAACTAAATTGCGATTAGCAGTGATTTTTACAAAGCTAAATCTGACAGTTCTGGGAAATTTGACAACGACAGCACTTTTTTATTTTGAAGAAAAAATTTTCTGGTCTTGAATTTTCAGCTGAGAAAATCTACGAAATTAGTCAATCACGGACCTTCCGTGATGCAAGCAAATGGAGCGTCAATGACATAAATGAAGGAAATCAAATGAGAAAAAATCGAAATCACTACAAATCAGGGATGATCGGTAAAAGGAAAATCTCTCACTAGATGGAGAAAGATATCCGGATTCGACTCTACAGCTCTCCAAATTTTAAGGACAGATGTCTGTTATTCAGGAAAACTGTCCAGGATTTAGCGGGATGTGGAAGCAAGCCAGCACCTCGATTTAGAAAAATTCGACAGAGAAACAAACAATCGAGAAAATGAGTGAATAACGCTGGCAGCTAGAGAGGAACGAAGGTACTGAAGTTTAGCCAGAAACCGGCCCTTGTCGCACTCTTGACAAAGAAAAATCGACAACATTCATTCGAGACTCGAGGAATGTGTTGCGCAAATAATCGACTCACCTCCTCGAGATCGATAAGGATTCGAAGAGGCCGGAGGGAAGTGGGAAGAAATCCACGCAGCGTAGCAACTCGGAACCGGAAGTTCGCGTACGATAATCCCCGCATTTGGACCTGCATTGTTCAAATATCCGTTTTCCGTGCGAAATGATCCGAGGACGAGTAATCGGAACAGGACTCGTAAACTGAGGGGGAACGTCGACGAGAGCGTTCTTCCAGAGACAGAATCCTTTTGGCAACCGAGTAATTAGTCCCAAATTGAATTTCTTCGACAGAAAGAAGTTCGTGGCTAATCCGAACTCACAAAGTAACAGCCAGACAATAAAAACCCATTTCGGTGTTTGGCTAACCGTAGATAAACTACGAGAAAAACGAGTAAATGAATATTGACGGAGATCGAATTTTTCTTCACTTTGCAAAGGATTTTCGGATTTGCAGAATGTACGTTCCGAATAAGATTTGCGATTCCCAAAATAGATTTGCACAAAACATGGGCAGAAAAAATATTTTCAACATGATCAATTAGCAGTAATTTCTTAACCAGGGAGACAGACAAGTATGTGTAAAGTTTTAATTGACAGCTCGATAAGAAAAAAATAACCTGATTATCTGAGAAAGAGAAGCTTTTCTGAAATTAATGAAAGCGAAAGTTTTTAACCAAAATCCTGAAGCACCGTTGTGATGAGATCTCAACACGAACGATTTCTCCATGATAAGGTCCTGACACGAATGGTTTTTTCCACTTTTTGCCTGGTCCGTCCTCAAACGCTCACTCGCTCCGTCCATCCACTCGCCCTGTCCTTCCTCCTGTTTCTTTTCCCTAATTTTACCTAATTTTATTCATTTTCGCAGTTTTTCATCTCCTTAATTCCCTGCTTTTATAACTTTTCCATTTCAGGCGACATGCCGAAGAAAAGATCTGCTCCCACTGTTCCAAAGAACCCTTTGGAATACACGGATCCAAAGTTTTGGCACGATTTTCATAATATCAGACAGGATTTCGAATGGTATGGAACCCTGAACGATCATTTCCAAGTCTTTGAAAAGAAAATAAAGCCTACAGATGCTATCCTGAACATTGGTTGTGGTACATCCCAATTAGAATTCCAGGTACGTGCTGAGTTATATGGGTTTCGATATATGCATGTGTAATACGGAACTTTAGCTTTCTGAGAAAGGTTTCCACAATATCACAAACATTGATGTTGATGAAGACGTCTTAAAAAAGAAAAGGACTCAAGCAGCCAAACTGCTGGATTCGCAAATGGTCTATGACTGCTGTTCTGCCGATAATCTCCCATATGAAGATAATCGTTTCGACGCTGTGATCGACAAAGGTACGATGGACGCCTTGTTACCTGTCGAGTCTGTTCCTGAGAACTGTAGAGTCTTTGTTAATAAGATGTTATCCGAGATCTTCCGTGTTCTCAAGAATCAAGGACATTATATTCTGGTCACATTGGCTCAGAAACAAATCCTCAAAGAGTTGTACGACTTCACCAACAACAATCCGAACCTTGTTGTTCGTGTGGTCCCCAACGAAATTAAACAGGATGATAAGTTCGTTTCGACCGTTGTGATCGACATTGTGAAATTCCCTCGAAGCTTCCCGTCTATCCCCAACTGGCGTCTTTCTGTCGAGAATCGTGTCGTTGAGAAGACCCGGGATGAGATTTGTGGAATCCTGGATTCCTTCTTCCAGCTCTCTCGTTTTTCAAACATGTGTAAAAAGTTTGTTTTGTATTTCCTTACTCTGTTATCTTTCACATTATAGACGTCTGGAGCATTTGGTGACGATCACACTCTCGTTGAATATCCCCGAGTACGAGGATTCCGATGTTAAGGTTACTGTGGCCGATACTGAGAAACATAGAAATACTATCAAGACCCATCATTTTATCATCGTGCCTCCAGATTCCTTCGACAAGATCTACAATCGTAGTCAGAGCGTCTTCCAGTCGATGCCGAGTCTCCTGAAAGTTGATCGAGTGGTTATTTTGGAATTTCCATTCGATGATGTTGATATCGCCCGGTCATTCGTCAACAATTTTGCTGACCATTTCAGTTCTTCGGATTGTGAAGGTCGTCCAGTCATTGCTACTTTGTCTCCGGAAGAGAACAGTACTACAATTGCTTCTGGTACTGGTGAAATTTGTGGTGGCTATTTCGTGGTTGAATCTATCTGCGATGACAAGACATTCCGTCGTCTGTATTTCAAATCCTCTTCCAATATCATCCAGTCTGAATGTACTATTGGTTCGTTTCAGCTTTCTGATTCCGTCTATGTGTTCAATTTTCAGGAAAAACCGACTCTGGTGAGGTTCGTTTCAATCACCAGGAACTCTGCTGCAATTATCAAAGTGCCATGGTCTCGGCTTTTGGATTTGTTCCGGGTGGATTTGCTGAAGTTCAGAGTCGGGGCTGGAATATTGCTGTCCTTGGAGTCGGTGGTGGTTCCCTGATCTCGTTCCTTCATGCTACACTGCCAAAGGCGACTATTACTGCCGTAGAGATTGAACCTGAACTTTTCAATATCGCTCACGAATACTTTGGGATGCCTAACGATGATCGTGTTAAGTGTGTCACTATGGATGCTATGGAATGGCTCAAAGATGTCAACAGCGGAGGTTTGTTAATTGTCTGTCATGAGTTAACGAAACCTGTTTTTAGTTTACGATATGCTTTTCATCGATATCTCCAATCCAAAGGAGCAAATCGATGAGAAACATGTTTTGTATGGCCCACCTCCAGCTTTTGTAACCGAGGATAGTATCAAAAAAATGAAAGGACATTTGACATCACACGGTTGCCTCTTCATGAATATTATTTCATCCTCGAAAAAGTATTTGAACGTAATCCAGCGGGAAGTGGCTGTTTTATTCAAGTACATCCTCAGTGCTACCGTTCCTGAGCTTGCTGTCAATAACAATTATATTTTGTTTGCTACTTGTGAGAAGCCTGGAAAACCTTCGACTGAGAATATTCCCTCTACCCTCCTCACCTATCAATCTTTGTCTAAAACATTTACTCAAGTTGAGTTGGGGGTCTATAAAGAGCCGAAAGGTGAATCTAAAAAATAGAAACAGAAGGACTAAGAATGAACTGGATTTGGAGGATGGAGTTTCAGAAAATTGAAAAGACGGTTTTAACAATGCTATTGGAATTAAATGTGATGAGGAAAGCTAGCCTGAGATTGGAGAACCGCATATTGACGACGAATTTAGTCGCTTTGATTGATTTGCGACTGAAGGATCTCATAAAGAAGTTGACAGAGAGAATTCTATCGGGTGAACTTACAACGTAGATTAATTAGGATTTCTCATAGCTTATTGCCGGTGGGTTTGTGTCGATATCTTGTTGAGTTTATTTGTTACTTGTTACACATGAGCTACAGTAAAACGAACAAATCGTTCAGCATTTAAAATGGAACTGAGATTGCCGGCACATCGACAATCGAACTTATCAAAGAGTTGGAGGAAATATCCGAGACGGACGATGTTGCGGGTGATGAACCCTTTTTCAAGCGAGAAGAGAGGGGATTCTCCGTATCCGTCTTGATGGGCGTATTTAGTGGGATCTTGGTTGGGCTCATTTTTATCAATGTCCGATTGTATCCAGGAACTTAATTTTCGTTGTGATGACTGGAAAAAATGGAGAATGCTATCCAGTGATTGGAAGGGATCCCAGATGCCTTGTCTTTGAGCATTGGGAACACCATCTTCGACTTGGCGAGCTCCGTTGTATTGGTTCTTCGTTTCTCTCGGGGGATGGATGATAACGAGTTTCGGGTGTCTTTGGAGAGGGGGATTCATTCCCATTTTCTGGGGCTTTGATAACTTCAGAAGTTCGTCAAGTGGACTTTCTGTAGTTGGACCGATGAAACAATCGCAACTGAACACATGGTTCATGATGGATCCTAGAAGTGATTTGTAACACAAACTACCTTAGAGGAACTTGCCGAAGTTGCTGGACTTTGCGGTGGTCGAAACCCCCAGGGCGACGATCAGGAGGATTAGTGGGAGCAACTTCATTTTGTCGAAGTTAGAATTTAGATTGAAGTGGGGTCAACTAGCTGACCAAGTCATTCTGGTTACGCCTCTCTGTTTGAACAACTTTCTGAACACCTTTGGGAAATGCATGAACATGCAAATTTCCCTCATTGACCACCTGCAACAACAAAATATCGTGACTGGATAATTGGAACTACATCTATCATAAAAAGTACAATCAAGATTTAAAAGTTGTAAATAATCGAGTTTTACTAAGAAATCAGGGAAGGTAATTTTTGCACGAAATAATTAAATTTCTGGTTTAAAACAACGAATTTCCGTCACAAGAGTTAAAAAATAACGGAAATAATTTTGTTGTAGTGAAATATAATTTAAGATTTTAAAATCCTAAATAATAATATCTCCAAGTTTTGAAGAAATCATTTTCGCCACAAATAATTAAAATTTTCAATTCGAAAATAACAAAATCTCGTTAGGAGCATTAGAAAAACCCAGTAAAAGTACTTTTACTAAAAAAAACAGCTAAAAATACAACGAAAAATAAAAAATCTCTGCATAGCAACTCCCTCAGGAAATTTTGGCGAAAGCACGCTTGACGCCAAACGACGACGCGCTCCGACCCCTATTGAAAGGGCAAAAGTGGTTTTTTATCAAAAATTTATTTTTTCTCCAAATTCGTTACTCACCGCCTTTTCACCTTTGCCTGTTCGTTCATTAATTATTAATGATCCTCACTTGCGATTAATCTGAAAGATTTACACATTTAGTAATTCCCACTGTAGGAGTTCTTTTTATCGATTTTCTGAACTGTTTGGCGCGACAGACCTTGATGCCAGTCTGTGCACCAGTCCGGTGACCAGTCCGTCGGGGATACGTCTGGGTCTCAATCTCGGACCTCATTTTTCCCAACAGGAAAAGATTCTCTGGTTATTATCTCGCCTTTCATGCCAGTTTTAGTATTATTTGTGTGTTTTCACGAGGTCCATTCCCATAGCGAAAGATGACGCGATCGGTGCGCTAGCATGCTCTCGCGAATGGCAGTATTAGGCTCTCTCATTTTACTTCCATCTTCCCCTTGCTCCCAGAAGAGTTTTTGCCAACTCTTCGTCTTCGTGAATTGCTCGTTGTATTCTGGAATGTTCGATTGCAGATCCGCGTGAAACACCAAAAAGATGTCTACAGAAATTGCTACCCACTCTGATGCTGATTGGAAGGCGTCTTTGAATCTTCCAGCTAAAGATGGTCGTTTCAAAACTCAGGTTTGATATTGGTCGCGTTCGGCTCTCATGTAAAACTTTAGGATGTGACAAACACCCGAGGTTTGGAATTCGAGGACTTTTCGCTCAGTCGTGACTTACTGAAAGGAATATTCGAAAAGGGTTGGGAACGTCCATCTCCAATCCAAGAAGCTTCTATCGGTATTGCCCTTTCTGGCCACGATATCCTGGCCCGTGCGAAGAATGGAACGGGGAAAACTGGAGCTTACTGCATACCGGTCATTGGTCGCATAGACACGTCTAAGAATGAAATCCAAGCTTTGATAGTAGTTCCCACTCGTGAACTTGCCCTTCAGACTTCTCAGATTTGTATTGAACTTGGAAAGCACATGCACCTCAAGGTTTGCTTTGTTCATATATGGGTCCCGCAACCGAGTGTTTTTAGGTTATGGTGACCACTGGTGGAACTGACTTGAGAGATGATATCCTTCGTCTCAACAGCGTTGTTCACTTGATTGTCGCTACTCCTGGACGTATCTTGGACTTGATGGAGAAGGATGTAGCCGTAGTTGACAAGTGCAAGATGTTGGTCCTTGACGAGGCAGATAAGTTGCTCTCCCAGGACTTCCAAGGTGTCTTGGACCGTCTTGTGGACCGTTTACCACTTGGCCGTCAGATTATGTTGTATTCTGCTACTTTCCCTCGAACTGTTGCTAGTTTTATGCAGAAGCACATGCATCATCCCCATGAGATTAATTTGATGGAAGAACTCACATTGCTGGGAGTTACCCAATTCTATGCTTTTGTTCAGGAACGCCAAAAAGTTCATTGTCTTAATACTCTTTTCCGAAAGGTAAGTCGCTTGTTGCTGTTTCATACTCAGAGATCCGATTTAGCTCCAAATAAACCAATCTATCATTTTCTGCAACTCTACTCAACGTGTCGAACTTCTGGCAAAGAAGATCACAGAACTTGGATATTCGTGCTATTATATTCATTCCAAGATGGCTCAGCATCATCGTAACCGAGTGTTCCATGATTTCCGTGAAGGACATTGTCGCAATCTCGTTTGTTCTGATTTGCTTACTCGTGGTATTGATATTCAAGCCGTCAACGTTGTTATCAACTTCGATTTCCCTAGAAATTCTGAAACTTACTTACACAGAATCGGACGTTCTGGACGTTTTGGTCATCTCGGAATCGCCATCAACCTTATTACCTATGAAGACCGCCATAACCTTCGTCGCATCGAGAAAGAACTTCGTACCCGTATCGAACCAATCCCTGCTGAAGTTGACCCGAAGCTGTACGTTGCCGAGTATCAACAAGATCTTAAAGACGAGGATGTCCAGTCATCGAAATAAGGTAGTTTGAAGGTGGCCGTTTCCCTCGAAAGCCCTTTTCTCTACGAATTGTTAAGTTAGTTTATTTCCCGAAGTATTTTGTAATTACTAAGTTCGTGATCGGTATGCCCGATCTAAAATAGCCTATTTTATCGAATTATTGAATACCCCTGAAATACCCTCCTTTCGTAACGGGTTATTGACTTATTTGGGTCCAATTTTTTGGCTATGTTTGATAATTAAAAAGTGGATTTACTTTATTTTGATGTGTACGTTGGAATAAAGTTGCCACGAAAAAGTACGGATTGTCTCAGTTGGAAGAGCTGTTGGTGAAGGTTTTGACAATACACACATAATTGCTACAAAGTTTGTGTGTTTGTTGAGTTTGTCCTGTCATGAAATTAGTGCAGTGGGATCGATTCATACACACAGTCTTGGCGTTCGGTTAACAATGTTTGGTTCCTTGTTTTTATCTAATGTAAATTAGATTTAAGCAATTCGTTTAATTTCTGATCTCAATAGGAATAGTCGTTGAATTGTTTTTTGCAATTATTTTTGAATTAAAAATTTTTTGTTTTTTATTTTTTAGATTTGTACTTATTTATTTTGAAAGGGGGAAATGTTTAGTTGTTAGAACTATGAGAAATAGAGGAAGCTTTTTAAATGTTGAATAATTGAGCCTTGTTTTAGGATATATTAAATCTCGTATTAATCTCTTCGGAATTGACTACTGAATAATTTAGTGTTGTAACGAAGAATATTTTTGTTTATGTTTTTATTGGAGAATTGGACTAGGAAAGTTTGAATCTCTAATTTCGAAAAATTGTTTTCAACATGAGTCATTGGTCACTTGTTTTTCTCATCGTCGGGATATTTTTCATAGTGGATGGAGCCAAGATCCTTATTTACACTCCATCCGTTAGTCCGAGTCACATTGTCATGAGTGGGAGAATGGCCGATGTCCTCGTGGAAGCTGGTCACGATGTGGTTCTTTTTATTCCTGAATACGATAAGAGCGTAACTATGGATGGAACAAAGTTGGCAAAAGTTTGGAGAATGAGTAACATAAGTGATGTTTTTACGAAGGGTCTCGAGGAGATTGGAGAGACGCTTTTTTCCAAGGCTGCTGGATCTCCGGAAGACAGGAGTATTTTTGAGGAAGTTGCTGGAGAGATGTGTGAAGGTTTTTAGGGAACTTTCTGGATAAATTTATGCAGGAAATTTTCAGCTGTTATGGCTAGACAAGAGGAACTGGATGTTTTGAGGAATTATGGATTCGACATTGTTTTCACTGAGATGATTGACCTTTGTGGTCTTGGAATAATGAGATTCTTAGGAATCAAGAACCACATCTGGCACTCCACAACACCTCTCCATGATAACGTGGCTTTCAATCTGGGAGTTCCATCTCCTATTAGCTACATCCCGACCACCGAGGAGAACCTTCTGGGCCCTGTCATGTCCTTTACAGAGAGAGCTTACAATTTCTACATGTACTTGGTGACTCTTAGACTGCATCATTACGGGACAGATAAGGTTGGCATCATTTTCCTGGATGTAATTTAAAAATAATTGCAGGCTACTGAAGCCATTCGGAAATATGCGGGACTGAATTTCCCTTCTGTCAGACAGATTGCTGCTGAATCCACGATTGCTTTTATTAATAGTGATGAGTTCTTGGATCCCGCAAGACCAATCTTGCACAAGACAATTTACGTAGGAGGTCTCGGAGTCCGAGAACCAAAACAACTTGAGGAAGTAGGTAATTTTTCTCCTTCAGTTATTTTTTATTAACTTTTAGCCTTTTTCTTCATTAATTCAAAAAGGAAAAAAAGGTGTCATCTTGTTTTCCTTAGGAACTTTGACCCCCACTATTCTCCTCAAGGATTCTGTAAAAAAGGATATTGTGGAGTTGTTTTCCGAATTCGAGGATTATCAATTCATCATCAAAGTAGACTCTGACGACGAAAGTTTCATTAAACTTGCAGCAAACGTGAAAAACATCGAAATAACAAGTTGGATGCCTCAATCCGATATTCTGGGCATGGAGAAAAATTAGAGTTTCGGGTTTTAATTAGCTTTTTCAGGCAGCCCCAGGATTAAGCTCTTCATCATGCACGGTGGATACAACAGTCTTCTGGAGACTTCTATCCGAGGGGTTCCTGTCGTTGTTATTCCTCTTTTCGCAGACCAATTCAAAAATGCCAAGACAATAGAATATCGAGGACTTGGGGTCATTGTAGAAAAGCTGAATTTGAACAAGCAATCTTTAAAAACAGCGATGAGTCAAGTCCTCGAGAATGATCAGTACAAGAAGAATGCCCAGAGGATTTCTCATCTCATAAAAAATAAGCCTTTCAAGCCGGAGGAAGTTTTCCTAAAGTGGACGGAATTCGTCGCGGAAAACGGACTTCTTCCGGAACTCACTCCCGAGGGCTCCCGACTGTCCTTCATACAGTACTTCTGCCTCGACATCATCTTCGTCTTCCTCTCGATTCCGATCCTCTTAATCTACATCACGGGATATTTCATCAGAAGAATTTACTTTGCTACTTTAAAGTTCAAACGGGACTGATTCATCACTTTATGTCATAAACAATAAACTCATGGAATTAATTTTTGTCGATACATCTACTGTTGAATTTTGATAATTTTCTCTTCGGTACAGATGAAGTTAAAGTACCCAGTGATAATAAGAACCGTAAAAAATAAATATTGAAATCATTACGGAATTTGAATACTTAGTTGAGATTACGATAAAAATAAAAAATGTTTATTTATCTTGCGACGAAATTGGAAGATGAGTAATTTTGAATACAGCAGCTTCTATTTCATTACAGCAAAGTTTCTCCAGAAGTTCTCTTGAGCATCGGCCTGTACAACAGTATCTTGCGACAGTGGAGGATCTCAGGGATCCCGCTTTTGATCTTGTGTTTTCAAATGCTGAAATCTTTCTACCAAAAAGTATTTAAAAGATATTTACCTGTATGAAAACTTGCGATTGCAATTGGATCGGAAAAGGAACTCCCAAAACAGGGGGAAGAATAGTCTTTAATAGTACATACTCTAGATACCGTAGTCGGCAGATGGTTGCCACACAGGACCGGGGGGATATCCACGTCCTCGAGGGCTCCGACAGCGACCAATAAGGTAGTTAACAGACCCAAGTGATTCATCCCGGATCTAGCTTTAATATCTCATATCTGGTCAAGACTGAATAATAACTACTACTTTGAAACGTCGGAAAAACCACACAAGGCGGCCCTTAAAAACAAATCCTGTTTTAGTGCCTCAGGACCCTCCCCCAGGTACGTCTGTGTTTCATCGTTTTCTCATAAACAGGAGGGCTGGGCCAGCGGAGAGGACGGCATTTGAGGTCATCCGGCCCGTAGTCAATCCAAATGCCGGTATCGTAAAATTTATGAAATCTAAAAACGGGAAAAACTTATTTAAAAATTCACTACATGCTATTTGTCAAACTACTTCCACCAAATTTTCATATTTTTTCCAAGTGGAAAATTCATCCATATTTTTTGCGCTTTTAAATTTAAGTGAAATGGAGCAAAAATGAAATGAGTAATCTTGACAATAAGGAAATCCCAAAATTAGTGAAAAAACGAATTCCAAAGATTTATCAAATCCGTTCTTAGATCTACAAAAATCTGTGTCTTTGCGGATAAAGAAAGAAATCGGGCAGATGACCCAGAATAAGTTGATTTCAAGGAAAAAAGCAAGTGACTATTTAAAATTTAAATCCATTCTCAATTTAAAAAACTCAAAATTGCTAATTTAAAAAAATCGAGGTTTGCACTTTGAGTTTAGTTCTTTTATTCAGTTTTCTAACTCTATTGAAATTGAAGTTAATTAATCTAAAATATAATGTTCACAACTCTTCTCGATTGAACCGAAAAACCCTCCGGTCATTTTCATCTCTTGATAAATTTGCAGCGTCATTTCATTACTGCTTCTGTTTTTTATTCCAACAGGTGATTTAGGGCGGTCATCATGCAGAAAAATTGGATCAAGACATTTTTCAGTTTTCTGTATTGGAAGATTGTTTTAACTTCATCTTCGTTCGCTTTGAATTTCTCAAATTTCATTCAATTTTTTATAATATTTTTTCAGAATAATGAACCTTCGAAATTTAGCTTTTTGCCTGGTTTCTGGTTGGTAAACAACTTTTTCGGGATGGAATTAATTTTCATTTTTCAGTTTTGTTTTGCTCCGTCAGAGCAACAGACTTCGAATCGAGCGAAGATCAGGTGCCCCTTACTTCTGAGTACAAATTCCACAGGAAATTAGTACATGGAATATCTGATCCAGGAAGTCCATGGATAACTGGTCCCGGTAACAAAAAGTACCAATTCCACATTGGGAGACAGTCGTGGGTGGGGGCCAGGGAACATTGTCTGGGACAGAATAGTGACTTGGTGACAATCAATTCGAAAGAAGAACTGGTCGGTTTTTAAAAGTATGAAATAGGAATCGAAGATCGTTTTTCCAGGATTGGATTCTTGCTCATTATGAACCCCAATTCGCCAATTTGAACGAAAGATTGGTTCAGATTGGTCTCTTCATCGACTCCCACGACGGACACCGGGAATGGCACTGGGTGAACCACAAGACTCTTGACACCGCCATCCTCCCGTGGGTCTCCGGAGAACCCTTCGATCACACTGAGGGTCGGGAACGATGTGCTGTTCTGAGAGTTAACGAGAACCGAGTTGACGACGTCGATTGTGACCTTTCTGGTTCGATGACCAAGATGTACCGTTTTGTTTGTGAAAGAACTCACGAGGAACATGTAAAGGTTCGTTTTAGTCTTTTCATAATCATCAATAAGTTACTGCTTTGAAAGAAATTAGACTTTTATTTTTAGCATGAAGAAATCAACAATCCTTTATGGAAAAAGCTCCAGGACATTTTGGATTTCTTCGGAATCAGTGGAGGCAACAAAGAGGAGAACGAAAAAAGCACACCTCGTCCTGGAGAAGATGAGGAAGATTACTGGGAAAATGTAAAATCCGAAAAGCCAACTACCAAGCCGATTGAAGAGGAAAACCAGCCATCTAGTGCTATACCGAATACAGAGGATATTGAGGGATCTGGAGAACAAGTAATTCCTGAGAAGGAAAATCTCGAGAAACCAGTTGTAATCCAAGCCGCTAAAACCATTGAGAAAAATGTCATCGAGGATGAATTAATCATTGATAAAAATCTCGAGAAATTGGGAGAAGACAAGGATTCCCTAAAAGTAGAAGAAAAAGAGCCAAAAGAAGTTTCACCTGAAATCCCTGCTGTAGAAACACAGAAATTAGAATCTGCGGAAAAGATTGAAACACAGAAACCAGAATCCTTGGAAAAGATCGAAACGAAGAAACCAGAATCTCTGGAAAAAACTGAGACGCAAAAATTAGAATCTTCAGAGAAAATCGAAAAAGAAGTACCTAAAACAAAGAAGAATGGATACATTGATGTTTTGGAAAGAAACATGGAAAAGCTGGAGAAGATCGTTGATGCAGTCGAAAAGATGATCGATCCAGTAGATGGACTTAAAGTTGTTGATGCTGAGTCTTCGGAAGCAGGAATCACTTCGAAGGAAAACAAAGATGCTAAAGAGGTGGGATTTGACGACTCTACTGAGTTTACCGCACCCGTCTTCGGCACATATCACCCTCGGGCCCCTCATCGGTTCCAAGAAAACAGGGATGAACTCGATGCCGTTGACGGAATAATGCTAGGAATGCTGAATCACTTTCTTAATTTTAATCGGATGGCTTTGATGGGTGTACGTTAAAATCTGCTACTTGCTTGTTGTTTTAATAAGAAGATAATAAATGCTTGGGTTAGATTAGTGTTTTGTCCTTACAAAAATAGTTAATCAACTTGTTTATTTTAGAAATCCACTAAAGATAAAACACAACACTCTGATAATAAGCATGTCGAAAGTACGATGAGTGAGTAGTTTCCTTTTTGGGATAAGAATTTCATAAAAAATGAGATTTCCAGTAACTGAAGAAAGTGATGAAAATGTACAAGAATCAATTAAGGCAATGGAGGAGGACTTCAAAGAAGCAGAAGAACAAAATAAAGCCCATCCAGGTGTCAATATTAGTGACCCGAGTATTCCGAAAACCCATCAAGAAAACATTGAACTTTGTGAATCAGAGGAAGATTTAAAGAAAGAGAAAGTGGGAGAGTTTTTGAAAACCTTGGTAAAATTTCTTCATGAATCAACCCCGCAAGATCTGACTAGTTTCCTGGAAAATAACAATTTTAATGGCCCGTCATTACTCAAAAAATTGGATGAAGCCATAGCTAAAGCCACTGGAAAACAAGCTGAAGAAATGTTGGAATTGAAAAAGGAACTGAATAAATCTCTTCTGGATAAGAAGGAAAATACTGCAGTCATTAATGGAACTAATGAAGAAAAAAAACCCATTAATCAAGAATTACCAGAACAGAAAACAGAAGAAAAAATAAACGAATCTGAAAAAGAGAATAAGAACGAAGCTGAAAAAACAACTACTCAAGTTACAAATATTCTCACTGATAAAAAGCCAGAGTTAGATAAGTCAACTACAACGCCAGGATCAATTGAGGAAGTACCAATTGTAGGAAATAAGCCTGAAGTTTCGAATAATGAAAAGAAAGAAGAGGAAGAAGAGGAAGGATATGAAGTACAAGTTAATTTGTATTTGAATGACAAGAAAAATACAACAAACGATTCAGTGAACGAAGACCCAAAGATTGAAGATACTACAGCTCAATCATCGACTACTAAAGATGAAATTCCGGAATCTGAAGAGGAGGAAGAGACCACAACAGGTGGAGAAAAAGCAGTCATTGAACTGAAAAAAGAAAATGAAGAGAAAAAGGTTGAAGAGAAGGAAGAAGTGAAATCTGAAAAGAAAGAAAAGAAAGTCGAAAAAGAAGAAAAGAAATCTAAGAAGGAAGAAAAGAAATCTAAGAAGGAAGAAAAGGAAGTCGAAAAAGAAGAAAAGGAAGTCGAAAAAGAAGAAAAGAAATCTGAGAAGGAAGAAACAAAGACTAAAAAAGAGAAGGCCAGAAAAAACAAAAAACAGAAATCCAGAGCTGACAGATTAGTTGAAGGAGAAAAGGTATTTTATTTCATCTAGTTCACTATTAAAAATAAGTTTTAGGAAGATGAAAGCGTTTTTCCTCTACCCGACTTCAGCAAAGTTAAGCCAGGAGATAAAATTCCAGAAGAAGTCCAGGAAGCGTTGAAGGAGGAAAAGAAAAAAGTCGATGCAGCTTATAAAGAATTCAACAAGAGGATCGATACGTCGGGTTTGATAAAGCAAATCGAAGAAGCTGAGAAAAAGAGACTCGGTCAAATGAGTTCCATGCCTCTGAATATGATGTCAGGCATCCAGGCTCCACAAAACAACGAAGTCGGGAACGCTGCGATGAGGGAGCTCGAGAAAATGTTTGAAGATCTTGGACGGAATTTCAGAACACTCGTCCAGGGTTAGATTTCAATCCAATTGAGCCAATCTCTCTTATCTGAGGATTCCAATCCACATGCCAGTCTTTCAATATATAAATCGATAATAAACCAGAAAAATATATTTCAATATTTCCAAAAGTCCAGAAGGTTCACAACTGAAATTAGGAAACAAATTGACAATCAATTTATATTTTTAATACAGTCATTAATTTGTATTTAACATGACAGCTAGTTTATATTTTTCAATATACTAGTCAATTTATATTTTTTTAATAGTTGCAAAATGACTTGCTCCTAACGATTGACGGCTGCGAGTCGGTTTTTCCATTACTTGGTTGTTGCAACGCGGCCAGTTTTGTCTGCCTTCACTACCAGTCCGTACGTTTTTGCGTCCATTCCTCGGAGGCCACAATCAAAAGCGGTTTGGCGCACTCTTATGCACCAAACTTGGCTTATTTGTCTTTTTATTTTATTTTATTATTAATTCGTTAAATTCACGACTAATGGCTGCCGTTGATGTCGAGGCACTAGGTACACAAACTGATGCCGAGACTAATGCATTCACTGCTAATGCTTTCCGTGAATTTAACCGAATCCGACGTTCTGGACAACTGTGTGATATAACCATTGTATCAAATGGACGGCAATTCAGTGCCCATAAAGTCGTATTGGCTGCTAGTATTCCATATTTCCACACAATGTTCACTTGCGGACTTAACGAAGCGAGACAAAGCAAAATCCACCTGGATGGTAATCGGATGTAGATTGGTTTTCGATATAAAAATTACGTTTCAGGTCACGATGCAAATGTTCTTGAGTTGGTAATAAATTACGCTTACACCGGTAGCATCAAATTGACTCAGGAAAACATTTTTATGATTACGAATTTGGCTGCGTATATGCAAATCAATAGACTGATGTTGAAGTGCCAAGAGTTCTTGTCCGCAATTTGCTCCACGACAAACATCTTCCAAGTCTTGGAACTCGGAGTCCTCTACGATAACCAACGAATAATCGATGCGGCCAGCAGATTTCTTCGTCTAAACTTCTACGCCTGCAGTCATTCTGAGGAGTTTCTGAAACTCAACGTAGACACTGTTTGTGCCATCACCGAGAACGACGAACTCCACGTCGATGCTGAAGAACAAATCCTCGATGCTGTTCTGCGATGGATTAACTACGATCTGAAGGAAAGAATCACCTTAGCCCCAAGGGTTATGAGTCACGTGCGACTCGCTATCGTCAAGCTCCAGTCACTGATTGATGCTATGGATAATCCAGCCATCAAAAGATCTATCGAATGTAAAAAAATGTTCGATGCAGCTATGCACTATCATACAGTTCCTCATGAACGTGTAATTATGCCAGCAATGATTAAGGACAGCAGAAAGTGTAGCGATGTACCCGGAGTTATATATGCCCTGGGTGGATTGGCTCCGAATTCTCGATCTGCCGTTGAGTTCTATGATCCACTAGCCAATCAATGGATTTCGTCGAGAGAAATGGTATCAGCTAGAACCCGATTCGGGGTTGCTGTCCACAAACGAGAGTTATACGCCATCGGAGGTTCTGACGGACTCTCCAGATTCCGGACGGTTGAAGTTTTCGACGTTAACACGAATACATGGAAAAAGGTGAATATTACTTTCTATAAGTTAAGGAAAGGATTTTTCAGAAACCAGATTTACTTTATCCTCGATCAGCCATGGCTACAGCTGTTGTAAAAGATACTATCTATGTCTGCGGAGGTTACAACGGTACAGACTCCCTCGCCTCTGTCGAGGCTTATCGACCGGAATGGCGTTGCTGGATCTCGAGACCATCGATGCAGATTCCACGATGTGCTTCAGCTGCTGCTGTTATCGACGAGCAAGTTTTCGGTGAGACATCGGGAAATTAATATTGCTAATTACTTCTTTCAGTCTTGGGTGGTCATAATGCTGCTGCTATCTACAACTCAGTGGAAATTCTCGACGTCAACAATTGTGTGTGGAAAGCTGGAACTCAATTGCTCAATCCCCGTTGTAGACATGGAGCTACGACTCTCAACAATCAAATATATATCGCCGGAGGCTATGACGGTTCTCAGTTTCTGGATACAGTGCACGTGTTTGATTTGGAGAAGAATGAGTGGTATCCGATTTCGTCCATGAACATGAAGCGAAGTCGTGTATCTCTGGTGACCACGGATAATCTCCTCTATGTTATCGGAGGGTTCGTTTTGTCATTAATTGGTTGCTAATGAAGCTCAAATTTCAGTCATGATGGAAAGTCAAATATCTCCTCCATCGAAGTCTACGACCCTCGAGAAGACAAGTGGCACTTCGGTCCCAGTATGAAGCTCCACGAAGGCGGTGTTGCTGTCGGTGTCATTCCCGTTTCTTCTACTTTCATCTCTCGCTAGTTTATTCCCCGAGTCTTTCTCTCCAATCCGATCTCAATCATTCAAAATGCCACAAATTCAAAAGTTTTATTATTCAATGAAGAATAAAGCCCGGTTCTCCAAACACTTCTTATTTCTCTTTATTTCGGAAATCGAAATCAAAGGGAAACAGATTTATAAATGAGATAAATAGACTAGTAGCCAACCCGGATAATATAACCGCTCGTTAACGACGGACAGTCAAATAGACTAGACGTTAACAATTAATTGGCATCCCATTCAGAAGCGTCAACACCTTCTTGCTCATCCTGCGGAAGAGAGTTCGAGTTATCGACGCCAATGGCATCAGACCAACCCTGCTTAACTTTCTTAGCTATCGTGGTATTTGTATCGGAGATAATTTCAGAATCTTTTTCTTCACGAATTGGAGCTGATTTCTCAATCTGTTGTTTCGGAGGAAGTTGAATTTCAGGTACGGTAGCAGCAACTTCAATAAGACCCTCGGGCTTCAGATCAACAAACTTACGATTATAATTCGTTTTCTTAAGCCAATCTTCCAAAGACACTGATGGTAACCAGGTGGCAAGGGCGAGGGGATATAATTCTCGGAGAAAGACGCCTTCTTCGCGTCTTGGAACGTTGAAAGAGACTATTTCAATGTTATTTTGGTTTAATCTCGGAACACGGACAATTTCCTTAATGGCTGGATCGACAACATACTTCGGTATGAACGCAATGGCCTGATGAGGACCAGAGAACACAGTCGGCATAATCTCCAATAAATACGGTTCTTCAGGAACAATGTTATGCAGTTGAACTCCTGAATCACCCTTAGTAGTGATGAAAACAAGACTAGAATCGTAGTCGTAATAAGCTCTGTTGCTCTGTCCCCCCTGAGCAGAACCGAGTTCGACCTCTTTGAGCAATTCGAGATCCAGATTAGTCAGGACGATTCTATGACGCTTTCCTTTCTCCAGATACGTGAACAGGAGCATCTCTCTACCGATCGGCCCGACGAAAATAGCTCGTGGAGCACGCATATCAGGTGCAACAGAATCTTTGGAAGCCAGAATCGCACCAGTACGTCCATCAGCAACCACCACATTGTTGTTTTTATCGATGGTCACGATCTCAGTTCCAGCACTATTCCAGGCCAGACTGACAACAGAAGTGGAATGAAGTTGGACATTGAATATGAACTTCTTAGCTTCGAGGTCCAAAAGAGATACAGCCCCATTGCTACCACCAATAGCAACGAGATTCTTCACAGCAGGGTTGTAACGTGCCTGAATGACCTTCGGAGTCCCACAAAGGATTTCGATTTCTGGCTCAAGTTTCGAAAGAGTCATAAAGCTGTTATTATCAGGGATATCGACATTGAGCATCCCAGGTCCCTTTTCGGGTTTGGGTGGAGCTACATTTGTACAATATGGTTCCCCAGTTTTCTCGCAGTGATCGGCTTTTCCAATATTCCATACTTTGATAAAACCGTTTCCAAGGCCACACAAAAGCTTCTCGTCATCGAAAGGATCAAACTGGAGATCCAGTATTTGACAACGGTTGAAGAAGCCATCCATTGTTCCATCTGGGATACGACCAGTGACAGAGAGCTGAAATCTTGTATATATAAATAATATCTCCATATCCTACTTACATTAAAGATGGCTAAGTGTCCATCAATCTTGTCCAGTGGAACAGCTGCATACTTGGCAGATGCTGAGAAGAAGGTTCCTTCGGCCGGAATCCGAGTATTTACATTACGAATTGAGGTGATTGCAGTTTCCGTCTTGGCTTTGATGTTATAATATTGTGATCGAGCTTGATAGGGCTTCTGTCCAACAACAGAGACACGAACAGTCGGGCGAACATGTGCTGGCTCTTGACGACTTTTAACCACTGACTCCGTAGCACGAGAAGGAGGAGTGGGGGTATTAATCTTCGGAGTTGACGATTTGACACCGTTAGTTGGTTCAGCAACTTCAGCTTTCGATACTGGTTTGATGTCATTGCTTGGTTTAGCAGCTTCCTTCACAGTGCATTTCTCCTCAACTTGTTTATTCAAACTCGCTTCCGATTTAGATGATCCATTCTGCTTCGGCTCGACGTTGATTGGCTCGTTTGTGTGTGAATTTCCATTAACATGCTTGATTACAGTATCACCGATTCTACAAATGCCATTACCGCCAACGAATCCAGGATTAAGAGAATTTTCTGGTCGTAGACTAACTCGAGGAACAGCTTTGTCTTCCTTCTTCTGCCAATCAGCGATACTTCCTCCAGACTCAAGTCCTGCAGTATCGGGGAACAATTCGGAATGGAAAATAGATTCCTGTCGACGAAGAGCTACAACGGGAATAGGGATAACACCATTGCTATTCAATTGATGGATCCGCTGGACTTCGTGTCCCATAACGTCGACATTCAGCTTCGACATCAAGGACAGTCCAAGTGTGGATTCTTTAGCGAGACAGGCATCAGGTTGTGTTCCTTCACTGAAATTGGAGAGAAGAGCACTGCAAATAGTGTAGGATCCCTTCGCTCCATAGAAGAGTCTTCCAGAATCCTCATCATAGAGAGGAATTATGACCGATGTAGAAGCTTCGAAAGCTCTTCGGACCAGAACTTTGTTGGCCACTTTGTCGAAGACCGTAATTTCTTGAACCCGAGATTTGTTGAAGCCAGTAGAAACGATGTATTTCCCACCACTGATAATGCGACATTCACGTCCATGTCCGTGGTGAGCTCCATATTCCTGAAATACAAATCTGCAAATACTCAGATATATGGGAACTTACGTGGACAACATCATTAGCTCGGATGTCAACGATTGCAGCAGTTCGATCTGTCTTAGCGTGCAATACGAGGAGCTCAGATCCAGTAGTGTCCCATGCAATCCATTTCACTGGATACCCTTGAAGGCCGGAGTAGAGAGAAGCACCATTGTGAATGTCGATTATGTCATATCCGTTAGTACCAGCAGAGGCGAGGAGATAGTCGATGGAAGGGTGTGAGTCGACGGAAGCAATATTCCCGGCAACAGAGTCGTATTGTGACAATGCAGTTCCAATCGACTTTCCAGCTTCGTTGTTAAACTCAGCAATATCGAATAGCTTGATAGGACTCGCACGTGAAGCAACAGCCATCAAGTCCTTGTTCGATGGATAGTTGATCGCTGTGAAGTCAGCAATATCGTTGTTTCCAATCAGCAAGTGATTAAGTGAGGGGAAGGGCAGTGACCCACGGGCCTCAAGGGGAGCGACAGCTAGTCTAGTATTCGCAGTGGAGCTTTGGAAAATTATATGTCGACGACCACAAACAATCCCATTGTGAGATGAAGAGATGGATCCAATTGGGACATCATAAAGGGTATTCTAGAGCGAGTTCATTATATAAGAAGGGTAATCAAAAACTCACTATTTTAACGGTGGGATACTTGAGATCCAAGTTGCGGAAAGCAGTAGACTTATTAAACGCCATTCCTGAAAAATAAATCGTCAAATTCTCTTTTGTAAGGAGTCAAAAAACACAATAGAGGAAAGAAAGGGGGACAAGCTTGAGCGAAGGAGCATGCACAAAGATGGACGGACGGACCGCAGATGGACGCGATTGCCGCAATTGCTAACCAAATGGTTCTAGCTGCGGTCAGTCCATTTCGAATGTCAGCGAATATCGACAGTCGCCCAAGGAGGACATTATATTCGAAAGAAAGAAACAACGGAAGTGCTACTTGCGCACGCAAATTAACAGGCCTCCGAATCATTAAATCGTTGCAAAAAGGATTATTTACAAAAAAATTCGAATTTTGTAATTCGAGACGGAACGGACAGCAGTGCTGAGGAAGCGATGAACAGACCAGTGGAAAACAATAAAATTTACGAAGATAATCAACGTCACCGACGAAGTGGTACTTATCGCGGATCAACTTGAGCTCGACATTTGGTAATTGCACAAACACGTTTAGCGGATGCATCTAAAGGGAAAATTAAGAAAGACCGAATTCGAGATAAAATTCTTATCAACGATTAAACATGCTGGCCGTCAGGTTGATGTTATACTCCCTTCGGAGAAATTCCCCTTGTGAGAGTAGGGAAAATGCAGAACCGTTGATGACTCACAAGAGTATACAAAGAAGGGAAAGAGAAATATATACTGAGAAATGAACATGAATCATAAGAACGAATTGACGTGAGAAATTCGGGAAATCATAGGAACATATTGACGTGAGAAGTTGCGAAAGCGATCAGTCTCGAGTCTGACATCACAGATTCCCGATACGTTCCTAAGGTACATATTGCATGCAATTTTACGATTTTTCAATTGACTGTTGTGTAGCTGTCTGAAATTTATCCCCCCATAAAGAAGGGTATTGTGGCTTAATAAATTACTTGGAGACTTGCAGAAACAATGCATAAAGGAGAACTTTGGTTTAGTCGTTGTTCTCGAGGGGACCACATACGATCACGCTCTTGAATTCCACTTCCACAAATGAAAATTGACCGGAAACCATAAGCATTCAAACCCATTATTTCGAAGTCAATTGGAGCCAGAAACAATGGTCTGTGACTTCTGTCTCCTTTTATTTTAATGAATCGGGTCTCCGAGTTGTGAAGACCTTTCTTGCACTCCTCCAAGTCTTTTTGGGAAAAAAGTGACTTAACAATGGTTGTGGCCGATAATTGTCCGGTTCCAGCTAGTGGTCATTTTTATTGGGAGCAACAGACTTCCGACTACTTTTCCCGAGTTGAATTTTGGATTCTCGTCAACGTTGAAGCGCTGGAAATTAATTATTTATCAATTAGCAGATCTAGTCGTGCTCTTTTCTCCAAATGCCGCTTAAAAAGCCCTTATTAGCCCGGTAGTTGCGCGGTTTATTTTTCCAAACGCCGGCAAACAGCTCACTAATTTCCGTATGATCTGCCGACAGGCTTTTTGTTCATTTTCGGTGGCCTGGAAGAGCAACAAGTCTGCCTCGAGACTCCCGCCTTCCACTTCCTATTGCATTTGCAATATTTGCCTTCCTTGCCACTCCGAAAACTCTATCGAACTCCTGGAAGAATAAAGACGCTTCTTCCCTACTGGAGGAATTTCCCTACCCAACTGATTACTTTACTTAATGCCTCTTTTAGCTCACTCTTGACTTTGCGCAGATTGCCACTTCATGACTGGTCTCGACTAATTCAATCACCGCGCAGGAAGCGCCAAATTTTGCCTGAAGCAGTCCCATTCTTCTTCATTCCAGCGACTTGAAGACCATTGAAATGCTGAATCCACTTCTGTTCCTCTTACTTCTTATTGGATTTCAAAAATATGCCTTTGGGCTGTGTCCTGATGGCTGTATATGCTCCTCCAAATCAGTAATATGCACGTAAGTCCTTGATAGTGATTGCCTTGACACTGGGACCCTGCAAGAACAATGAAATGTTTTTTAGATGTCACGACGTGCCTTGGAATGGAGGTTCTCAGCCTAAGGATTTGCGCTTGACCAGCTTTGGTTCTCATCTAGACTACGTTGACTTGTTTGTTGTTCATTCATGCGACAAACTAATCATTTCCAACGACACGTTTTCTGGGATTGAACTTTCCGAACAACTTAAACTGCTAGCAATAGGAAAGATAGAAATCGAGCCCTATGCGTTTAGAGGAATTAGGAAATCTCCAAAGCAATTTATAATTCAAGACTCTCAATTCGAAGGGATTCCAGAAAACGCTTTCGTTGGACTGACTCATGTCGATCACTTCTGGTTCAAGAATGTTTCCATCAAGAGGATCGAAAAGAACGCCTTCAATAAATTGTCCTACTTCAACTACATCTATTTCCGCCATGCCAATATCGCAGCGATTGATACAGATGCTTTTGGTAAGGATTCATTTGCGAATGTTTGAATATTCATCGCTTTAGGTGGGATGCGGCATGTAAATTATTTCTACATGAGAGAAGGGATAAATCTCGGAATTGTTGATGACTTCATCTTCAGAAATTCCCATATTGACGAGATCATGTTCGAGAATGCAAATGTCAAAGCCACGGATTTCGCTTTAAATGGGGTTTTTGCTAAGAAAATCGAATTAATTTCAACAAGGTGGCACACGAACAAGGTCCTGAAGCAACCTGCTCTTGAACAGGGGGTTGGATTATTTTCAGCTAAGAACTGCACGTTTAACAGAATTGTTCCTGGACTATTCTACAATATGACGGAGATAATAATTGATTCATCAGAAATTCACCATATCGCCTCTCTCCCAGGCTCCGTTCCAAGAAATATTCAGAATTTCGAATTCAGAAATTCAAGGATATTCCAATGGCACTCTCATGCATTTACGGAAGGATCGGAGTTGAACTTTCTGTTGTTTGAGAACTGTCAACTAGATAAATTACACTCAAGGTCAATCTACTCAGCCAATATCGTCTCCATCGTTATCGACAAATCTAAAATCGCCTATACAATAAAGAAGCTCTTTGAGAAGTCGGAAATCTCGAAATTACTTATCAGCGAGACCCAAATAGGGATGTTTTCTGGAGAAACATTCGCCGATTCGAAGATTGGGGTTTTACTCTTGAACGAAATAAAAGTTACGAAAACAGAGGACAGAATATTGTCAGAAATCTACTCCGAGCAAGTTCAGATCACTGGATCGAATTTTCCACGATTCCCTAAATTCATGTTTGAAAACAGCAATGTAAGTTCCCTAATAACTAGTAATCGCTCACAAATATTTTCCAGATATCTGATCTCACGGTATTGTCTACTCAATTCCGTGGTCCCCCGACGAGGACATCCTTCAGAGGGCTCTACGCCAAGAAGCTTCGATTCACCCACTGTGAAATTGCCTGCAATCCCGATGATTGCGAAATTAATTCTCTGTTCTTCCAACCAGGCATCAATCATCTTGCTTGGACATTTGAGCATAATCGATGCATCTCCTCGGCTAATTTACAAATTATTTCTTCCACAAATATCTGCTCTAATTCTACTGAGATTATCACCGATACGGGTCTATCATGTCGAAGAAGAATAGAAATCGAAGAATGTATCTGCATCAAAGAAGATACTGTGGTTGTCCCAAGAACTGAGGCAGCAATTATGACAACAGGAGATTGCGAGAATATTATTCTCGTTGAGAACAATTCTCCACAGCTTCACTCCATTTATTTGTATAGGATAAATCTTGCTATCATTCAAGCAATCCCGAGAAGTATAAGGAATTTCAACGTTCTGCATTCTTCAGTGAGATTCGAGAAACCATTCATTCTTCAGAATCCAATGATAGACATGATTAGCTTCAATGGAGTCAGCATTGAGCACATTTCAGACTCAGCATTTATAGATAGTACCATCAATCTCCTTGTCCTGAATCATTCGAGGATTTCTGGCGTAAATGAAAAGTCCTTCTCTCGTGCAACCATCAATCGGACAGAAATTCAATCATCGGAAATAATCGAAGCGGGAGACCTGCTTGCTCATGTCAAAACTGCTTATATTTCTAACTCCAGATTGAGAACCACCCAACACATTCCAGATATCCGAGATATCTGTTTCCAAAATAACTCGGTGGAATGCCGATGCTATGAAGCTAGCTTTAACTTTGACCATAACACGTGTGATACTTCAAGTAATCGCTGTATCAATGGATCGAGCGTCGATTACTGGAGAAAAACGCGAGATCTACCTGGATCCAAGCTATGTCCTGCTATCAGAGATGAGCAGTTAAGGCTATCGAGAAGTGTATCACTTCGTCACTCTGTAGATTTTGTTTTTTGCTTGTTACTCGGTGAATTCGCGATCAGACTGCTTTAATTCCACGCCTTTTAAAGATCTCAATAAACATCTTTCAAGTTTAATTTTAATTTCTCTGGTTTCAATCACTTCTTTAGACGCCCGTTTATCCGTCGGAAGAAATCAAGGCGACTGGAATTAATTTTCACATACGCGGTTTACTTAAATCGGTTGGTCATCTATTTTCAGTTTTCACATGATAAAAAGTTTTTCCACCCGCGTTGCCAATTAGGGCAGAGACGTGGAAAATAATTGTGCGATTCTGAATGTGGTCAACTTTCAATTTTTAATTCCATGTTATGCCGACTCGCTTTATTCGGGCGAAAGTTTGTTTTCCGCAAATCGAAGACAATAGACCCGGAGGCATTGTCTCTGAATATGTGATTCTTTGGCAACCTTGGACTAAAAAAGCCTCACTGCGTCCATCAGTTGCTGACCGATGTTTCTTTCGCTTTCATATTACTTCTGTCAACAAACTATTCATCTTTCCTGGATAAGACGGATAACATATCCAATTTCGAGGAGTGAATGATTAGTTAAAAGTTCAATACGCTGCAAATACTGCAATCGGGGGAGGCGTGTCGATAAATTGCTCATTGCGGCTCCTCGATCTAGCGGGATTGAGCAAGACTATGCAGTTGACAATGGAGGGGAGACAACTGCCTTTTCGGCCCGACAAACGGCACTGCCTTGGGCGAGGGCTCGAACGGGTCTTACGATTCAATATCAAAACTTGAATGATCGAGTGGCCAACCAGCTGCCGAGAATAGTTCCTGTCGAGAGCTATAATCGTTTTTGACTTTATTTTCTTGATTATATTATTTCCTGACAGATCCTTGAGTAGCTCATAAAATTCACGCAACCATCATTCTCATTTGCATTTCATCGATATCGCGGAGAGATAACGCCAGACTCCGCAATTTGCTTTCCAGTAGCTGGCTACTCTATTTCAAGACGGACGGTTGCTCGTGCAAAACGCCCTCTCTCGTTCATCACGCTGTCTTCGAAAGGAACATAACTGCGCGAAGTTTTCTTGGATCCGCAGGCGACAACGACGTTGTTGACGAAGAAGAGGCGGACAGCCTTTCTGAACAATGACCATTCCATTCAATCGTGTCTTCGAAAACTTGTCTTTCTATCGGCTATTGGATTTACCATCTCCTCCAAGTTCTCAAGTTATCTCGTGCATGCAATTTTTTGCGAGACTCCTTTTTGGTTTGCGAGATAATATTCATGTTATTTGCAAGTGTTTCAGAAAGAGTTGTTCCTCCCGTAGTTGTGCCACTTGCTCAACGCTGACCGCTCCATGTTGGGGCGATCCCGTTTCAGCGATGCGCAACTGGAGAAGAGCTTCCAAGGTCAACAGCTATCACAGAATTCCACCCTGCTATTACATGTACTATGTGTGATCACAGCAGCCCTGCTGCTGATGGCATTAAACCATCTGAGCAACCCAGACCTTGCGCTTCTCCTAGCAGTAGTTTCCGCAGCCAGTTCATTGATCCTCCAGGCTGTTCTTCTGTTGACTAGTCATGAAAGCAAATCGACCGTTATTACCTGTGTGGTCGTATGGATGTTCTGCACTGTGCTTGGAACAGTACCAGCTGGGGGTCAATCTGCTTTAATTCCTTGTATTATCGCTTACTTTATTCTCTACACTATTTTCACCTTCGATCTTCCGACTACAGCCTTCCTTGCGACGACCCTCGCCATAATCCAGATTGTCGGATTTGTTTTACTTCCTACTGATCCTTTCACAATTCACCAGGTTTGTTTTGACTGTTTACCTTCTAAACTCCGTTATCGACCATATGATACGTTTATCGACAGAGTGAAAGATTTTTTAACCGTTATAATTATTTGCTTAATGAAAATTGGAATTTTTTTCAGTTTATTTTGCGAGCAGTTTTGTGGGGGAACAGGAAATGACCTTTAAATGTTGGTTCTATTTTATGAAATTGGAAAAACAAAGACGAACTTGTCACTCAAGAGTCTGTCGTATTTTAAATCCTTGACAGATTTAGTCATATTTTTGATGTTTTTTTGACACGAATCTTGTTTTTCCAATGAAATCTGGGAACAGAGTTTAAAACTGTACGTAATTGAATGCTAAAACTAGTGTGCATCTCATTCAGCCGAAGATATTTCTCGAGAATTGAATCTGTCAACTTTTTACTGATTTTGAAATCAAAGGTGATCAACGAGCACTTTTTACAACCTGAAATGAATAATTTGCTCAACTCAAGGTCGGGTCAATTTGACATTTTGACTCAAGCAATAGAGTAGTAAATAACGATGAGGAAATAAGCTAAGAAAATGGCCGTGCCAACCGATGAAATTCAATCAGTTCCGAGAGCAAATATGAAAGTCAAACTTTATCCCTTTAAGAATTGGAGTCAGATTTGTCAAAACAACCGTTTCAGCTCTTAGCCACTTTACTTGTCCATGGGTGGTGTAACTTTATCGGGATCTACCTTTATACGACGAAAGACAGGTTATACCGAGCAGGATTTCTCAACGCAAGAAACGCTCTCATGTCTCAGAAGGAATCAGCAAAGGAGTCAGACAAAATGGTAGGGTCATTAATTGTCAACAAATTAGCGGTGATTGACAGTTCTTCCACGCAAAAACTTGTCTTCGCGCAGCTGATGCTTATGTGGTCATTTTCAGGGGCGATTACTTGGATCTGCTCTCCCGGATCACGTCATCTCAGCTGTCCGCAACCAGATTGGTGTCAATGTTCCTAAACTTTACGTCGAGCATTACAACCAAGCAACGTAAGAATTTCCTCAACCCCAAAACAACTGCCCCGATAATTAATAACAACCGATTCAGACAATTGTCGAAAACAAAAGTCCTTTTTCAGTGTGATTTATGCCAGACTTTACGGGTTGGAAGGGGTCCTCGGACAGATCAGTGTCCAAGATGCAGCCCGATTACTCAACGAGTTTAACTCAAAAATTGATTTACTGGTCAAGGTGGGAGTACTAGTTGAATTACGAAATCGAACGATGATTGTTGTAGAGACACAGTTTAATCAGGATCCAATCAGACGCCATCATCGTTGTTTCCGGAGTCCCGGAGACGATCGACGAGCATGCAGATCATGCCTGTCAGTTTGCTTGGGATCTTGTTCATATCCTCAGGTTTCGATTCTCATTTATTACCTCGAGTATTTTCGATTTTTCAGGAGTTTTTGTGATGCAACAACAGCGGAATTATACATAAAAATCGGAGTAGCTTCGGGGTCAGTGTCAGCTGGCATTGTCGGAGCAAACAAATGGCATTACGAAATTGTCGGAGAAGCTTATGATGTTGCTGTCCGGTTAGAACAGAGAGCCTCCCCTGGTCATATCCTGTTGTCTGAGGAGACTGCGCAATTGGTCGAGGCGACTTACGGATCAGAAAAGCTAGATGACACTTGTCGTCGACTCATCCCGACAGCGAGGGTTGCATCAACAATCCCGAATGGCCTGCTGTTTCCAAGTCATCGGCGGTTTTCCCTTTCTACTTTGCCGCAAGCAATTAACAGGTTGTTAGTCGCCTCAACTGTCAACCCAATTACAAATGGCAACAAGGGTGATCTGATGGTCGTCAGTGTAAATTCCCCTGAGAAAGCTCTTCTACAAGGAAGGAGGAAAAAGCAAGTCGAAATATTAAGCAAATTAAAACTTGAGTATTTAGGAAGATACTGAGTAGCCTCGATGAGAAGACCGATGAATTAGAAGAAGACGATGGAATCATCAATACCTGGACTCTTCGTTTCAATGATAAAGCCATTGAGAGAAGTTTCCATCTAGTCATCGACAGATGGTTCATCCCAGCACTGGCTATCAGCATTTTCTTCCTCGTAGTCTACGGGCTCTACCAGATTCTCGTTATGCCCAGACTGATTGCTACTCTAGCTTTGATCATTGTCACCCTTGCTGCTATGTTTATTATCCTACTCATGCTTTACGTCAACCATTTTGAGGTTCGATTGTTTCTACTGGTATAATTTGAGATTAATTTTTAGAGCTTCTGTTATTTCATAACCAGAACTGCTGTCGGACATACTGTATCTATTTTACTGATTATTACACTTCTATTCATCTGTGGTGTGGTTAATGTATTTTCCTGTCCTCCCTATAAGACGAATCCGGTCTGTCACAATGTATTCTACTCCATCGTCTCCTGTGTTCTTTGGATGCTCTCAACGACGGTATTCGTCAAATACAGTTCTCTTTGCCTTCTCCTTACTTTGTTAGGAGGAATCGCTATCTATTCTGTTCAGATATTCTTGACCCATCCAGATCTCTACATCAACTATTCCTTGGTTGCTGGTTGGAGGATCGAGTTTGATTTGATAATCGGTCTTGTTGCTCTGGCCTTCGTGATCTACATTCAATCCAGAAGGAACGAAAGAATCATTCGACTAGATTTCCTTTCTCTGATGAGATCTGTTGAAGAAGCAAGACACCTTGAATGGTTTGAACATGTAAATGAGAAGATTTTGCTTAACATCTTGCCCCATCACATCGCGTACAGCTTCATGAACAGAACGGACCCTTATTGTCATCTCTGTCATAGCGTTGGTGTTCTTTCTGCCCAAATAGGACATCCATCTGAGTGGAAAGGAGAGATTGGGATGAATCGTTTGAACCAGACGGTTTATCAGTTAGATAAGTTGTTGGAATCATTCCCTGGGATCGAGAAAGTGAGAAGCTCCCATTGCACTTACATAGCTGCTGTTGGAGTTCTTCCAGAAATAACGAGAAATGTGGGTTACAATAATCAAAAGACAGGATAATATCCAATAATTTTAGATCCACGATACTCCATTTACAATTGGCGATCTTCTGGCTTCATTGACTAATTTCGCTTTAACTGCTAAGCAAATGATTGAAGACGAAGGAATGGAAGTAAGCATCGGAATTGATTGTGGAAGTGCTCTCTCAGTTGTTGTTGGGGATGAGCGTCCAAGATATGAAGTCATCGGGTTACCTTGTATCAGGGCTGTTCAGCTGATGAATTCAGCTTCTCAATACGGTATCGTCGTTTCTGAGGAGATTTATCTCGCTCTCCGACCGAGAAATTACAAATTTGCTCACAACCATTCGTTAACTGTGACTCCGAGATTGACAGGATACGTTTTTGCTGATAATTTGTCCACGAAACAAAAACTGACTAATCCAAAACTCCGTGAGATCATTGTTGGAAACAGCATTGATGAGAGCGAAGACATTCAGATTCAAGAAGAGATGACACAATCCATGAATGCTCAAATGGACCAATCTTCTTCCTCCTGTCCTCCCCATGATCCTCAACACTTTATCAATAGTCTTCCAGCAAATGCCACTGCTGTAGGTGTCACTGCTCATAATCCACTTGAGATGTTCACTTCTATGAACTCTTCCATGTCATCTGATATGTACTCCATCGATATCAGTGTGGAATCTGATTCGGAAATTGAATGGATTACTCCAGAATCGTTGATGTACGAAAAATTACAAGCGAAAAAGAATAACGCCGCTGTAAACAACAACGTCAGTCCAGATAGCAGTCGACGATTCTGGCCGTCGTCAAAGTCGATCACATACAAAGGTGACAGAGCTAAACAGTACTCCGATTTCTCTGAAACAGATCTTCGAGAAGGATCTGCTAATCAGTCTTCGAAGATGAGAAGAAAGCGATTCAGACCGTCTCTGTCGAGAAATGGTCCCAAAGTACCTAATTGGTACAGTAGCAGAACGTCCCTCAATTCAGATCTCTCTCTTCAACAGAGCGGAGAAGGAAGTACTGCAGCTCTAGATCGGTTGAATGCAGCAGCTAAACGAGTCGACAGGATGCTCATGGAACTAGCTAACATAGAGGGATTCAATGGGAACTTGCCAGAAAAACCATTCCCTACGAGTTATGGAGCATTTTCTGCTTCTACCAAGAGTATCAACACTGATAACAGAAGAGAGTTAAGCAGTGCTTGTCATACAGAATACGACAATGCAGAAAGCGAAGGAGCTTGTTCTGACTCTGAGATTGTCACGTCTTCCAGGTTAGATTCAAGGAAAAAACTATTTTTATATAAATTTTGTAGGTTGGAAGAACTCAAATCCGTCCTCCGAGGCTTCGGTAATAATTCAAAGAAGAATTCAGATGAGGAGAAGGGTTCGAGAAAGAACACAGAGAAATTCCTGAATAGAAGAATGGCTAAGCCGATCGACGCAGGCAACGAGGCCGATATCGATAGTAACTGTTCATCGTTGGCTTCCTCTACAATGTTTGACAAACTCCGATGGAAATCAGTCCATTCAATTGGCTATGAAAACGAGTATGAATTCGCGAGCGATGTCGAGGAGAGACTTCTTCCTCCGATAGTTCCAGTGAATCCCAAGGAGAAATCCTCCGTTGGAGCAGATTCAGACTTCCTTCCGATGGATGCGAGTGGTTCCGAGGCAGAACTGGAGCAGAATATGCGACAGGAGGTGGAAGCTATCAGCAGGGATATTTATAAGAATTTCGGGGAATACAAACTAGCGAGTTTCTCAGACATTGATGGTTGAAATTAATCTTCGATCTCTTAACGAGGGTCTAGTGGAGGATATCTCACCTTCACATAACTTCCGGTTATATTTTGTGTGATTTTCAGTCTTGCCAAAGTTTCAGTCGTTAAAACGGTGCAAATAAAACTTTATTCACATTAAAGATAAAATTGACTGCCGTCACCCGAAGGCTGTTACAAAGTTTGCCGATACGTTAGTCCATGTAACGCTAGATTAACGAATATGAAAGCTTTTGTTGATTCATCGGAGTTTGCTATATGAAGTTAAAGTTCGGTGACCAGACGACTTTGTGACATTGTGGGACGCCCAGTCTGCATGATTGGGATAAAAGTGGCTCTGTTGTCGGCTCTCAGATCACTAAATAAATGCTCAAGCAACGTACAAAAAACAAAAGCGAACCTTTGACAAGAGTTAATTCTACTCGAGGCCTGGCCAAAAAACTGAAGTGGCATAGCTGGCTGGGACGACAACGACTGAACATATAGGATTAGTGTTTAGGCTTTTTTGTTATAAATCTATAAATTCTAACCTTCGCTCCATTGTACACATTAGCACCTTTTTCGTTAATCTCGATGGTGGTTACATGGGATCCCGAACTAGCCGCAAAAGTCGAAGGATTTCCAGGAACAGATGGCTTCTGCAGACCGATGACTGTCGACGAAGGAGCCGTTGATCCTGGTGGAAGCAGAATTTTGTCGTTCCCTTGTGTCCTGAAATACCTTTTAGTCCAAATAACATTAGAGATAAGAACCTTCTGGGGCCGTTGGGGGAACTGTTGAGTTGTGATATGTTTGTGTTTTGTCCAGCAATCAAGTTGTCTAACCTTGTTTCTGGTGATAGGACAGTTGAGTTAGTTGGTTGATTCATCGGAGAAGCGATGATCTTTGATGTATCCCTGAAATGTCGACCTTTTCAAATGCCTATTAATAGATTTTTACTTTGATTGGTTGTTTGCTGTGAGAGAGTTAGCAAGAATTGCTTGTTGTCGCATTTCTTGACGAAATTTCTGTTTCTGGAGGTAACTTTGTCGAGGGACATACCGTTGAGATGGTCGTCTCTCAAAAGTACTTCCCGATCGTCTTGATAGTTTGTTGTCACGATGTACATTTTCGTATTCAGTTCGTCCCCGGTACTTGAAGGTACTTCCGAGTCTGAACAATTGAGGACGGTTCTGTTTGGGGGCTCGATGGAACTTAAGACGGAAAAAGGTGTGGTGCTCGATCGCGCACTTCCACAGATGCTTACAAGCTTTGTGAGAAGATAGCTCGAATACAAAGGTGTGGAGTTGGATTTGTCCAGTTATCTAAAACTTTTTTGCACCGAAATTGTAAAAGCAAGAAACCAACCGAATGATCAGCGTCTTCTTCGACAACAAGAGTCAGTTTCCGATTTCTAAAGTCGAGTCTCTGGATTTTCTCCCAAAAGAATAACCCAATCTTTTGAGCACCATCGAAAACAAGCATTCCTGTAGGAGTCAATCCGAGTTTGTATTCATTGCCATCCTTGCCTTCTACAATATGCATGTCCACTCCATAGAACTCAAGCCATTTAACTCTGTTGAGATAGTTCATCTCGGCTGTTGCTGGAGTCTGTCCCTTACATTTTTTGTAAGCATCTAGAATCGCTGATTCCATCTCCTCGTCTTGCTCTGGATGAAACCGGAATTCAGAAACAAATACAACATCATGTTCTCGATTGTTTTGGTCCCCAAATTCAGCTAAAAATTAGTTTAAAAATATTTCATCATGATGAGTAATACTTACATTGAAGAGCATAAGCGGCAAGATCGACAGCAACATCCTTTGGACATAGGAGCTTTCCACTCTGAACATCCTGTTTTAGTTGTAGGAAGAACTGATAACGAGTGAGCTCTTCCCTTAAATTCATAGGCTCGGAGGAATAAAATTTGATACTAAATCTAAATGTATAAGGAGGGCCGATAGGCACCTGTTTGGCTAGTTTCTTCACCGGATCAAGCCAATGTTGAACATGATAATGATCGGTGAACTGTAATCCGAAGTAGTCCCTTTCATCAACATCAAGCAAGTTGAAAACATGCTCGTAAACTTCTTGACCAAACGCTTTTTTCTACAACCATGTTTTGAAAGAAGAACAAAAACAGATAACCTACGGAAACTATGATATTCACATCTGTTCCATCAAGAAGTAACACTTTACAGAGACACTCACGTCGCTGATCGATTTTGGGTGCAGGAGTATTCTTCTGCTTATTTCTAATTGGATCTGGGCCTTCACCTCTCGCATTCAAATTCGATCTCGGCTGTCGTGTACTCTGAGAACGGAATCTTTGACTCAACGATCGGAAGAATCCTGCCATTTCGGATTTTTCGTCGATCGAGGGCTTTCGCCAAGCGGTAGCAACCGCATTCGAAGGCAAATTAACGTCAGATTTCGACTTGCCTATAATCAGGTCCATCACAAAATCGAATGAATGCAATATGGAGTGAACGCGGGGACAATTGATAAGCGAGAACAAATAAACAGGAGGAACACAAGGTTGTAATCAGAATACCCTGGGGTGTAAGGCAAATCCCCCCAACTCGAAAGTCATGAGAAAATTTGGTCAAGCAGATAGTTATTTGTCAACATCCACTGTTTTGATATAAACTAGAGAACATTTCTTGTAAAGAAAATATCGAGAGATGAAACAGCCATAGGTCGATGCGAATCCAATTTCACAGATGTAAAGCTTGGACAAACAAAGGCTATAACATGATCTGAACTGACAATCGCTCGATTTAGCTGACAGCTAGTGACCAAAAGACGACAGAAGGACTGATTTTTTCGACCCAAAAGGTTTTCGACGGAACAAAAAAAGAAATCGAAACCGCCGGGAACGAGTAGACACGATTCCCGCGCTGTGAATTTGAAATAATTCAAAGAGCCACGAGTACCGATTGTTTAGTTTAAGTCGCAATTAGACATGAATTCTTTCAACTGATGCTCTTTCGAGGACTGAATTTTGGGAGTGAAATCTGGATGGTTATATTGTTGACAGAGAGGGGGGGAAATAAATGTCTTTCGGAAACCGGACAAGCACTCAGCTGGAAAGAGATCTTTTTTCTGAACATAGGAAACAGCTGGTCCACACGATGACCAGAGAACTGGTCAAGATCATCGTGGATCTATTGTAGCCGTGCCGAACTATAGAGAGCTGCACGAGACAAACAAGGAAAACAGGACATCCAAGAGTGGATGACCTCGAAGACAGCGCGACCTCTAGAGCTCGACAGACGGGGAGCAGTCGTTACCAAAAAGAGGACGAACATTCCTGCTTGTGCCACCTTTGGAAATCAAGTTCCAGCAAAATTCTGCGAGAAAATACCTCGTCAGATACACACCCGTTGATAAAAACAAATCGAACGCAATTAGAAAATGAAATTCTTCAAAGTTTCAAATTTTCCCGCGGACCATTAACGTCAGATAAATAAAGTCGTTAGAAAACGTTTATTATCCTTTGTTTTTCTAGATCGAAATGCAGGACTGGATTCGCTCGGCAAAAAACACCAAAAAAATAAATTTTAGAAATAGAAAGATCTCGAATACCCGCAATCGTAGCAAAGCGTGGTCGACATAAGATTAAATGTCAAGTGCAAAAATGGCCAAGAGTTAAGAATTGTTTCGCTGAATCGAGAGTCGCGCAGTCGAACAAAAGCCAAGGGTTCGCTTGCCGGGAGTGATCGAGAAGCACACGCCATTGCATTAACAAACCCATCCTCATCTTCGTCTAATATCATTGTAAATTAACGGACGAAATCGCTTGAGATCCCCGCCCAAAGCTGGGAAGAGTAAATAATCTTGAACCGTTGCTGCTTCTGCAAGCCGTTCCACTCCAAGTTTTTGGGAAAGCGGTCAGTGGTCATTGTTTACCCAAATGGACTCAATATTTTATCGATCAAAGAGGAAGCAGGATCAGGAAGCACTCGATATTCAAAGGAGAATAAATAAACCCATCTACAAATAAAGCGAGAGTGCGTCAAAATCGATTATCAATTCGTCCTGAATATAGATCGGATTGAAATATTAGAATCAAGAAATTCCTTCTCGAAGCAACCTTCGTTATCGAAAAAATTTGCGCAGTGATTTATCCCTTCCGATTGATAAATTTTAAATCTTTTGTAAACAGTTTCAAGGGGAAGAAATGTTCTGAAAAAATTAAGCAGGTGAAGAATTTATTTTGGTTACTATAACCGTCCACAATATTAATTTGAGCAAGACATGGTTTGCATTGAAAGCTCATTCCTCATTATCACTGTCTTTCTCTTTGATCACGGAAGAGGAGATGTTGCTTTCGTCGACGACGATTTGCTTATAATCTTTGTATTGACACTGACTGAGGTTTATCCGGGGCATATTTTGCTGCAATTAATTCATCAAAAAATAGTAAAATTTATTCTCACCAGTTGATGAGGGAAAATCCACGGTTTCCATTGTGGATCATGTTTGTTTTTCCACGAAGGGTAATTTAGGCAAGCTTTGTGGAGCTTTTTGAGGGCTTTTGGAGCCACAACCTTCGTTACTCTATTGATGAGCCAAACAGGCAATTTTCCTAGAGATTAATCGTTTTCAATTTCGAAGATTAAAATTAAAACCTTTTGGATCGGAGTGAGTGACGTATGTTATTTGACATCCACGATCCCCTAAGGCTCGAACGAAATAGCCCGTCAAATAAATGGTACCCCGGATGTATCCCTTCAAAGGAGGAAAATCCTGAAAAAAAAATGAATAATCGAAAACCAGCTCGAGGCTCACATCGTGGCAGACGGAATGGCCGCAAATGTATTTTTCATCTCCAATATCAAGCCAGGAACGCTGCATAACAAAGTCCCTACTCCGAATTGGAGGATAAGCTCCAACTGAAATTTTGACGGACTAATTCGATTACTGGCTGACCAACTCACGAGCATAGTAACAGATGTCATTATTGGGATTGATTATCCCAACGTCTTTGCTGGTGATCATGAATTTATCCCATTTCGGTCTGTATGCGGGGTCGTGGAGAACATCATAGGCGACATCAGCCGGGACATCAGAAAAAACCGAGCGGGCCTGAATAAATACATCAATAATTCAGGGAAAAATCGATGAAATAAAGCCCCTACCTTTATCATGAGGAAATCGGAATCCGCCACCCCCTTAGTCCAGACCTGATTCTGTTTCTTCTCGAAGACGAGGTCCCAGTCGGAGTGGTTGTCACAGAGTTCCTTGACCCGCATGAAATCATCATCCTCAAAGACCCTGACAACATTGACTTCCATCGATCGAACGAGAGTAACACTAAATGGTCTGTCAAAAGAACTGATACCAAAAGGGAAATCTCATGCACGGTGAGGAAAAGCAAATAAATAACATTGAAACCGAGTCTCACACGTTGAAACGACAAACGAGATCCGGTGGAGCACAACGATAATGAATGGCTAACTGTGGAGATGCAGAGAAGCGAACAAATGGCTTTTACGAAAAAGAAGACAAATTTGAGCATGCCTTTAGCAAGATATATTTTCTCATACAAAAAAAACTCAAAAAGCTTGGTGTGTTTGGAAATGTTCGCTCTTTCACCCTTGGTGGTGGAACCTTTGACTCCAGGAAAGTTATCCATTTCCTTATTCAGTCATTTGGTTTTTCAGTCCATGACTCGAAATTTTAAATAATCAAATGGACATGAGCCGCGGAATAAAATTCATGGATGTGAATTCCATTGATTGAATTCAATGAAAAAAGAATTACGTGGTTTTGCGTTTTTAAATCAGACACGTTGGTGACGAATATCTTTCATTTTTTTTTCTATTACATAATACAATTTATCTCATTAAAGAGTACGGAATCTGAAGACGAGTAATGAAATTTAATGTAGACTTCTCAAACCTGATATTCAAACTCATTAAAAATTATTTATTTTTAAAAGTATAATCCATAAAAAATCCTGTTATGAAAAAATTATCATTCTGAAAAAATTTTTATACTTTCATAGATCAAAATAGTACAAAAAGGTTTTTTAAATTTCATAAATCGAAATAATAAAAAAATTATTTTTTCATTTTCGTAGATTGAAATGGTTGAATTTTTTGTCTCTTTTTCAATGTTAAAAGACGAAGATTTATGACTTGATATTCTCAAAAGTTTGAGTGTGAACTTTTTTCCTCATCTCCACTTGACATCATTTTTTCAAATAATTCAATGACGCCGTCAAGTTGAAAGGCGTCTTGACGAACTTACCATAATAGTTTACAAATTCAAGAAATGATTCTGATTGCTTTAGATATTCGGGAAAAAAGTTTCATTACTGCTAAGTTCTTTTTTGAAATGGTGGATTTTCGGATAGATTTTGTAATCTAAGAATTCGACTTTGTTTGTTAAAAATTTGTATTTTTTAATCTTAGACTATGCTCGAAAAGTTGTTCAAAAAACATTCTCAATCTTTCTAGATATGCTTCAAAAGTTAGAGTTATTATTACAATATCTATATACAAATAATTGTCCCTTTTAAACCTTCCAGAAACAACTTTAAGAAAGAATTTTTATATAGAAAAACACATTTATAAATAGTAATTGATATATGGATTCAGCTCATCGTTAAATGGTAATTGATGTCTTGTATATGCAGAATTGAGTAGAGGGTATTATCATTCAATTCTTACAGTAAATTGTCAATCTTCGACATAGGATATTAATTTAAACCCAATCAGAGACTCGGACTTCTTCCATAATTTCCAAAATTTCCTTAGATTTTGTCAGGTACCACGGAGGGAGTCCATTCAGGATGTTTCACCAGCTCTAATATTTTCTTTATTTTTACTTCCTTATGTTTTCCTCAGAACTAGGAGCAAACGTTTTGCTTCGACAAACTTGGATTTAAAAATAAGTTTGAGCTTCAGGTTTCCCCAAAAAAATATCTGTCTATTTTTTCTTGAAAAATATTTTCATGAAATTTCACCTAATTTTGCACAATGATTGATGACAAGGAAATAACATGTCAATTTTCAAACTAAAATGCCTAATCTAATTTTGCTTGGAAGGGTAGTGCCATTCTCTATAATTATCGAAGTTATATTTTTACCTCTCCAGATATTGATCTGGATGCATTTGATTTTAAAGTTTCCAATGGGTTAAATTTGGTAATGAATTTTGATATTTTTCCCTGATGCTAGGAATTTCTTTTTATTTTTTTCTTTTGAGTATTCTCCACTTCTTCGAAAGGAAATGCTAGACTTAAAAAATATGTGAAACATTCCCTTATAATAAATGCTTTTTATGATTGAATTTGATTTCCTCATAATGATAGGTTGAAAAGTGAGGGGGTGAAAGAAGCAAAGTTCTAAAATGTCCGAATTTTTTATCTTTTTTTGTCTAAACTGTCTTTAACCTTAAATTTTTATCAAAGTTAATCTGCGAGACTTACCTCCATTATTTTCTGCTCCTAAATGAACAGGAACTTTACTCTATTTGAAAAGGAACACGGAAGGAATGTTATTTCAATTATTTTTAATTAGTCTCAATAAAATTATTAATAAAAGAAAGATGAAAAGAAATACATATGAACTTTTAACAAATTGATGTTGATTGTTTTGTTTATTTTAACAATATTTATAATAATTATGTACATGATATCATTCTTTAGAGTACCGGATTTCGTTACAGGGGAACTAATCAGCTCGGAGTTTCGTAACAAGCAACATGTTTCCCGATAAATTTAAAATACACATTTAAATATTGCAATCAAATATTATTTTCATTTGAAGATATTCTTTTCAGTGGAGAGAATTAATGAAATTGTTAAACTCAAAATTAAATCTTATGGATTTCCAATCACTTCCAAAGTGATCATTGGACGACTGTAAACAGACTTCAGACTTTATCTCATCGAGAAAAAAATAACCGAATCAATACTGTCGAGTGGAAAAAAATTAAATTCGAGATAGACAGTCGAAATTTCAGAGAAAAGATAAGGATATCTTTGTTTTTTTAGTCTTCTATACACAAAATTTTCTCGATTTATTTTTCTACTTTAAGTAGACATTTAACAAAGATAAATAACAAAGTTTAAACACTTACTGAGAAAATGCAAGCTTTTTTGCTATTCGTTTTAAAATCTTTATCTACAATTTTTTCATAGTGTCAATGATCAGCACCGTTAATCTGGAGTTCAATTCCATTGTTCCGTCACGTCCTTAGACAATATTTCTAAGCAAAGATAACGATTTCATGGACGCATTTTATGATACCATAAATAGAAAATAGATCCAATAACCAGAACTATCCTGTAATCAAAATAAACAGGGTACGTTTCTTTATCAGTGAGCACGCGGAAACCTAAAAGCATCTCAAATTAGTGAAGAAGAGCATTATAGCATTTTTTCTTCTTCCTCTATGGTCGTTTCAAGGAAAGTCTGCCCGAATATTACTTGCCCTTGTTTTCCCCTCAATGGATAATCATGCCGGAGAAGAGGGTTACCTCATTCCTCACCTTTTTCAAAAATGAAATCCTATCATTGCTGAAGCTGCCTCCAATGAAGCAGACGGAGATGTCACGATTCAGAGTCAGGAACACCGTTATTGAGTTGCAACCTACTGTAACTACTCAGAAGAGAATTCGTCGACAATCCGATAACGTCAAACAGAAGGAACACGAACTCCAGAGGCTGAAAGAGTCCAAATCAAGACCTCGTTCCATTTCTGTTCCCCAAACCGTGAAAAGCGTGAAGATCGAACAGCAACGTATCTCCAGAACGTCCGAGACCAAGCCGCAAGGAAAGCTGCCAAAAGCTTTTCCACACAAAGTACCTGCTAAAAGATCCAGTCAAGTGCGGGCAATTAAAGGTCGTTCATCAACCGTAGTGCAGATTAAGTTAAATTAATTGTTATTTCTTTCTTTTCTATGTATGTGCCCTTGATTTTGGGTTTTTAGTTTTTGCAAGATTCAAAGTTTAATAATCTTTCAAAGAATAAAATTAAAATTTCGTCAGAAAGTGACATGAAGGCGTTAATGTGGTCCTATTGACAATCAGCTTGCTTTCGACACAATCGGCGATAAAAACAACAGGTGTTAGAGAATGCCCTGCTGGAGCTATCTTCGTTCGTTCATTAATTCGTTATCCTGATCCCCGATCAAACTTTGTTGTGAGATTAACGACCATTGTAGGCTTTTTGAAACAAATTTAAACTTGTTCCTTGCAGTCAGAAATCAGATTAGTTTTTGCTTGGATATCTACGAGAGTTCCCTGTTTGCCTTTTTAGGGTACAATCCTAATTTAATCTAGGCCCTCAAAACATCGTTTTTCAATTTCGCCAAGCTCTGATTGGTTCTCCATATTAACTTCTTTCTGGACCGCCTAATCTATTCTTGCAGAATTTCACGCGGTCTAAAATTAGATCTCCTCGACTGGCCTTGCCCTCAGGCTTCTTCATTTCTTTCATCAGCAGATTCCGGATTACCCAATTAGAGAACACTATGTTCCGCCTTTCAGAAGCCAAAATAAATAATAATTTTATTTAACACTATTTTTGACTCATTTTTGAGGATTTTACAAGTAATATGGAAATATATCCGAACAGATGCACGGCTACTGGGAGGAAATCCCAAAAGAGTTCCCGGCTTTTGCTCCCGAATTGTTACTTTCTTTTCAGGCGGCATAGCTGTTTTGAAACAAACTATTCTAAAAAAGCACATCGTCTCTTGCTCGTTCGTGATTATTCTGAATTGCGTGAAATGGCGCGTGTCAGTGTCTTGTTCGTCTTCCAAGCTGTATTTCAAACTTTTATAGTTTTCTAAGCTTATGATCATATCTTATTTCAGAACCATCATAAATCAACAGGAGAAATGCTAGGTGCTCAAGCACTTCGTACGAAACAGGTATTCTACTTGGTTTCTTCAGATGAGTTTAATCCATTTTCAGAAAGCTGAACAAAAAGAGCGTGAAAAACGACAGAAAGAACGTCAACGGAATCTTGAGCTTCAAAGAGAAAGGATTCAGAAAGCAGCAAGGTAGATTGTTGTTTCTTAGTGTTTTTATTTTTGTTTTTCCAGTGAGGAAGCAGCAGCGATGCAACTTCAAATCCAAGCTACAATGGCAGATCCACTATATCCAAATCCGCAAATCACTAAGCATAAGCAACGACACTCTGTTCACACGACAGCCTTTAGTAGTCACTTGATGCCTCTAAATTCCCAAATGAATCACGGAGAAAAAGTCGAGGTCTGTTTTTCACAAGGGTGACCGAATAATAGCTAATAACAAGATGATTGATCCCTCTCCTGGACTTTGAACACGTGTATTTCAGGTCCCTCAGAGATCTCCTTCGACAGATTGTGGAAAACCCGGGGATCCTCTGCATCCTAGTTCCGGCAGCGGAGGAAGCAGATTCATGAAGTGGCTAGGATTCTCGTCCACGAATAATGGAATCCGCAAAGAACAACGGAGGATGTCGACATATTGAAATTCTCACTCCTCCCGATCTCTGCATATTTTTTAAATCCACTGTTTCAAGAGTTATCCAGTTATTCTCGAACTGGTCTTTTATTTTGGCTTGTCTATACTGTATCCGAGGACGTTCTCGTGACAAAGAACATGTTCTTCTTTCGCAACAATTAATTTTTCAAAAATAATATATTGTTTTTACGAATTAAAGTTCAATAAAAAATATCTTCGTTTTTCTGTCGAATTTATATTTCTATATAGACTGCAAAAAAAAGAAAACAATTCGTCACCAGCGGCATCGTTCAAAGTGAAACCAAAATCGGGAATCCTCATCTGGAGGTTTCCTCCTAAAGACAATAATTCACACTAGAGGTCTCGTGCGTCCGGTTTCTGTCAAAAGCTGAGATTTCAGCATTGATTCCAACTTCAATCGGCGAGGGAATTCAGAAAACGGACAACTCCCCCAAAAATAAACTCGAACACGTCAAAATTCCAGATTGTCCCATGAAAAAGAAGAATAAAAAGAAAACAATATCTTCAAACTGGTATTAAAAAACAAGATCAAAGTTCACAATAAGATAACTTTCTCACTCACTAAAAATCGTACTATTAAAAAGAGGAGAAATACACTTTGTGTCTAAAATATATTGTAATCAGTTTAGAACCTTAAAAGTCATAATTATAGAATTACTGTATTATCATAACTAATGAGTTCTTTTTAAAAAATATTGTGTAATAAATTTCGAATTTAAAATTTCATGTCTGGTTAGAGATTATAGATAAGAACAGCTATGAATCACCTAATAGTTTATTCCATTTCAAAATAATTTATATTTATCTGGTTTACCATTTCGTTGATGATTGCATAATATTTTAATGTGTAAAAAAGGATTTTAATTTAAATTACCACAACCGAAGCTGAGAAATGTTCAAAAACTATGAGATTGGATTTATCGTTCAAAGATATTTAAATAATAACGAAATTACAGTACCGAATATCATTATAATCTATTTGTTATATTCGATAAGAAATTTATTGAATGCAGTATTTAATAAAATTTATATATGAAATATCTGAAAATGAATGAAATTTGGTATTTTTGTGTTCTTATTTTCTACACTATTTTGAAATAACTGTTTTTAAAGGCATAAAAGGAAATCCAGGAAATATTTCATAATAAATTTCAATAAAGTCCAAGTATAGGAAATTTCAAAGACCAAAACCCAGAAAAATCTTGAAAGGTATATTATGTCGAGAGTTCAGAATTTTCATTTAAAAGGGAAATTTCAAATCAAATAAGTAGAATTGGATTCATGTTAAAATTCTCCATATAGATTCCTATTGAAATTTTAGGAAATGACGTTACTAATTTTGTTAATAAATAGGAAGTAAACCGCATTAAATATAAAGATAGAATGAAAAAACAAAAACCTACAAGGAAATGAAATAAAATCCGTAGGACATATTTCAATGGATGAATTATAAATCCAACTTCTTCTTCTAGAATTACTATTATCTATTTTAATCATTTTCATTTCAATCTGAAAACTTTATAACTCCAATTTTTGATCAATTAATCTTCTTCCATTTTATTTTTAACCACTAGTAATGAAACAGAACATTTTTATCTTTATTAGAAAATCAAACATAATAACTTTTATCTTTTATTGGGAAATAAAATCCAAAAACAATAGAATAGTTTTTATTTTTGGTCAGTTCATAAGGCAAACAAAAAACCGTGTCTTCAATCATAAAGCGCTATAGTCATAGCTGATGAACGTAATTAAGTACAAGATTGCAACATATTAGGCTTGAAATTCTGAAAAATACAAACATAACAAGGGCGAAATTAAAAATTAATATTTGAGCTGCTGATCCATAAATTGAGATAAGTAAAATACTAAAATGGCAGGATTTTTAGAAGGTGAGGAATTTATTTATTTTTTGCATCCCCTGCATATACCGGATTCTTGAATGTTGTCGTCGCTTGCTTGTAGATCGGATTTTCGTTCGCTTCCCACTTGGCATTCAGTCTATCTCTCTCGAATTTGGCATATTCTCTCCTATCGTAGATCATGGTGAGAATCTTCCACAAGCAAAGTAGGAGGAGACCTAGAATGACAATACCAGCAATAACAATCAAGACGATGACGAGAACTGGCAAAGGCGAAGGACAGTCTTTCTCTTCTTTCACCCAAACGGTCAGGTTATTTCTTCCGTCGTAGTAATAGAGGAAGAAGAAGGTACAGTCGTCACTAGGGTCGACGAACTGGCATTCGTTCCACTCGCCTTCCTCACTACTCTTGCTGACATTCAGGACAGGTAGTTCCTTGACGGGAATGACGTCGAAGGGACATTCAGCACACTTGCTCTTATTGTAGATGCCAGTACCCCATTGTTGACACATAACACAGGGCTTGTATTCAACGCATTTTGTTGGGCAAGTAGGACAGATATCACAGAAGGGTCCGGAATACCTCATTCCATCAGCATCAGCCTTACAATGACACTTTCCACAGATACAGTCTCCATGACCGTTACAGATCTTGCCATTCTTAGATAAGCAAGTGTCTGTACTAGTTGGGCACTCACAAGCACGACCTGTGTATCCTGGTTCACATTCGCAGATCCCACAATTACACTTTCCGTGACCACCACAGAGTTTGCGGTCGTGACGAGGACAGTTGAAGTTATCGCATTCGCAGAATGGACCAGTAACGATTTCCAGGGGATTTTGTCGAGGGAAACACTTACAGATACCGCATTCGCAGACTCCACGACCAGAGCAGATCAAACTGGAGTTGTCTTTACGGCACTTGGATTCCAAAGTAAATGCAGTTTCTCCTCCACTATCGCACTCACAGTGCTTTCCGACGTATCCAGGAGCACATTTACAGATACCACAAGCAAGAGTTCCTCGACCGTTACACTCAGGAGCGTTGTAGACAACGTCTCGTTCGCAGTCACAGTCACAGATCACGTGGACATTCAGCATAAGTGAATCATCCAATCCAGACGGACCAATACGAAGAGCGAAATCACGTTCCTTGACACAGTGAGTTGCTTCGAGAGTGACTTCAAATGCGACCTGTCCATTTACTTTGATACCGTCGCAGACATTGGTATCAGTGAGCTCGGTTCCATCAAGACACTTTGATCGATAACTGAGTTTCAATCCCATCGATGAATTGGCGTTATCGACCATGATGATCTTTTCAGCAATTTTCTCGTACTCTTCTTCAATAAGCTGGACAATGTTACTGGAATCATCAGCAAGAACTCCGACAGAGGAACTGACGTCAGGGAGAGCGTTACTCAACTGATCATAAAGTTGTCGATTATTCTGAGTAACTGCAAAGATGATGTTGACTTTCTTTTCCTTGATCTTTTGATGCAGAAGAGCAATGGAAGGATAATCTTGATTGGTGGATTCGGTGTAATATCCTTCGTTGTCGAGATGACATTGACCATCATTAGGGATGACGATACCGGCAAGACGACCGTCACCAGCATAATGGAATCCAGCATCGGTAGAGAAGACAATCATCTTTCTTGAGCGATCTCTCCAACCAATGGAATCATTACAGCTGATAGCTTGCATGATGGCATCGAATCCACCTTCCGGAGCATCCAAGTTACCAGAGATCAGAGCTTTATCGACTTCTTGAGCGAACTTGTCCGTATCTGTAGTCAAAGCCATCTGATTCTTGAATCCGTAAGTAGGGGCACATCCTTCTGCACAAGGCGAAACTTGTCTGAAAAAAGAATGATGAAAATTATGTTATTCATTTCGAAAATGTTTACTTCTCCTTTCTGGGATCCACGAACGGCATAACCTTCTTATCGATGAAGGAGCCGAATCCGAGACGGAAGTTCCTGGTGATCTGCTTCATCCTTGCAGCGAGCAAATCTCCGAGTTGAGACAGTTTTTCTTTGTCATCTTTCATCGAATAGGACAAATCCATCAAGTAATACAGATCGACTGGATAATTCGCAGCTTGTCTGAAAGTCACCCAGAAGCGAGCTCGAGAATCTAGAAAACAGGATTTCAATTATTTATATATGGCCAATGATCCTACGTGGTCTGATCTGGATGTCGACTTCTTGAGGTCGGATCTGGATATCTTCCTGATTTTCATCTCCATCCCGGAGTTCTTCGTCTTCCACCTTTTTAATTGTGGTTTTGGGGAAAACGACTTCGTTAGAAGGACATCCGTTTTCCAACAGATTTGCATATGAGTCACATCTCGAGAACTGGGTTTGATTATTGAAATCCCAGGCCGCACACCAAGCACAGGTGTCGTGGAGCTGGATACAGGCACTGCAGGTGTAGTTTTCCGGGGACAAGGAATGGCAGGGGAAATCTGGAGAAGAAGCCAATACTTCTCCATCCGACACTGAATTTATTAATGTAAACTTTATTTTGGAGAAAATGCAAACCTCCGTCGTCGTCCCAGTTTCCGGCGAATGTCAATGGCAAAATAATTGCAATAAATATTAAACTATAAGAACGGCCCATTTTGAGCGATGGAAGCTAAAAAATTAAATAAATAATAGAAAACGGATATAAGCAACTGGAAAACATGAAACGGAGAGCAAAAACGAACGAGGAGTGATCCAATCACTGATAATAATGAATCATCGACCACGCATGGAAAAATCTTTACATTAATGAATCTAAATTTATTGGAGCAAACAGAGATGAATCAATATTCATTTCATCTGATTTAAAGGACTTGGAGGAGAAAATACTATAGACCCAACAACAGGTGCCATTACGGAAAAGTAAGAGAGAAACAGTTGTATTAGACATTGCTGCAGGGAATATCGGTGAGCTGTTCGCGAGGGCGATCGCTAAACTGGATGTATGGATATTACGCCCACCAGACTCAAATCCGGCACAGCCGCTGGCAGCCGAACACACAGGGTCCGATTGTGTAAAATCATCGGGACGCACAAGACAAATATGAAAGAAGCTCAAGTACAAAAACTTGGCTGAACATAAATGAAGCAAAAAATTTTTTTTGGCAAAAATGGAGGGAATTGAACATTATGTTCGGCAATGGACAGCTGGGACGAATCGTCGAAGACTTGTTCGAACAGGGCCTCTTGCAAATATAGAAGAATGGACACTGGCGGACGTCCGCACTTGTCCGTCCTCTTTGCTTACATTCTGTAGTAAAGAGAGGCCGCAATCTGCGCGACCTTTAAACCCCTCAACTTTATTGGATCGTTAAACTCTACAAATTCCATTTCATTACGAAAATTCAAGAATAATGCACGACTGATCACAGGTATGATAAGTGGAATCAAGGTTGACTATTTCCCTGCTATATTTCTGAAGATGCTCCTGAGTGATTTGGAAGACGTTTTCGATCCCGGAGTACCACACCTAAAAGAGTTGATTTTAAATGCAATTTTGTGGACTAAACGTACTGGGCAATGACTGCGAAGTCGTCAGTTAATCCGCCTTCGAGGCCGGATCCTGGGGTCGGAGCTTGAGTCCCGGAGCCGTCTGTTGGAAGATCTCCTCTCTTTAAAGCCTTTTCGACACAGAGGACTAGTTTCGGCTTGTCCATCTGCTGTACAGCTATCGACAGAAAATTATACAGCCAAACGATGAGACAAGCTTGCCAATGAGGCAAAAAATACTTCTCGAAAGTCTTTTCCTTGGATGGATTCTTTACATATGGCAAGCCTGTAAAGTGGATAATGGGTATTCCGAAGGACAAATGATAAGGAACTTACAAAACCAATCTGTCCACTCGGGATTACTTCTTGCAAAGTCGGAAATTTTTGAAAAAAATTCATGAGCTTTGTCTTGTCTTCCATTTTTGATACAGTTGACGACGTACAGTTTGTAAACTGCAGTCTCAACATCAGAAGCGACCTTCACTTGACTCTGAAAGATAATATCTACGGATAAACAAATCGTGGATCGATCGACAGACCTCGGATAAAGTAGCAAAAACTTTTTCATTTAAAAACTTCCAAAAATCTAATAATTTATCGATGGAATATTCTTCGATACACTGGAATATTTGTGTGACGAGTTTATCAACCTGGAAGAATGAACAAATTGATCGAAATAAAATCTAAACAACTTACTGAATCCTGTAAACCGACTTCGTTTTTTAATTCTTCTTCAAAAACACTGGCAGTTTTGGAGAACCCGTGTAACTGGAGATATTCATGAACCATGGAATTTAAAGGAGACGACATTTTTAAAAAAATAAATAATTATAGAATCCAGAAAAATCAATTCAAAAATATTTACGATTTTTGCGTGTTTGGCGTTCCGCTCACGTCGCCTCGCTTTCATAATCCTTCTTTTACATCATTTTCTGATCCCCTCATATTCTTTACTTTTCCCAATGTCATTATCCTTGTTTAGAGCTGCCTCCAAGTTTCCCAATGCTTTCGTCGTGGTGAAAGGCTGGAACAAACTTCCCTTGATATCTAGGTTTGATCCTGTTTGAACTCATATATGAACTCCATAAATTTCTTTCAGTTTCAAAAACTCACATGCTTCTCTTTGCTTCAGTTCAACCCAAGCTAACGAGGTGAAGTCTGATATTCTCGAGAAGCTGTCAATTAAGGATGCAAATAATCATCGATTGACAAGTTTGTTTATCAGTGCGATTATATCGTATAATAAAGATCACTTTTTAGGCGAAAAGTTCCTGAGCGAAGTAAAGCAGCTCGTTGGGAAGGACATTCCAGATGAGGAATTCGTTCCTCCCCGCAAGGCCTTTGATGTGATCGCTGGCGAATACAACACATTACTTCAAGAAGTTTCAGATTTCAGAGTAACTTTTTAAACTTACTTTCATATATTGATTCCGTTGATTTTAGGATAAATACCAACGTTCTTTAGCAGAAACTGAGAATGTTCGTCGTCGTGGCCAGAAACAAGTCGAGGAAGCCAAGATCTACGCAGTTCAAGGTTTTTGCAAGGATCTCCTAGAAGTTGCCGACAACTTGGAACGTGCCGTCGATGCTCTGAGTCCCGATTCTCTCGAGAAAACTGCAGAACTGAAGGGACTTCATGAAGGTATCTCTATGACCAAGTCAGTTCTGCTCAAAGTTTTCGAGAAACACGGACTCAAGAAGGTTGATCCAGAAGGTGAAAAGTTCGATCCCAACCTGCACGAAGCTCTCATACAGATCCCGAAAGAAAGCGTAAGTACCCAATATCAGTCGATATCGAATCTACGAACGACCGTTTCAGAGCAAATACGAACCTGGAGTCGTTGGAGTTGTTATGAAGACCGGTTACTCTCTTCATGGTCGGCCTATCCGTCCTGCCCAAGTCGGCGTTGTTAAAGGATAAGACGTATCTTCTCCTACTTGTTGGTTCTTGTTAGTGCTAGCTAGGAACTCGTTCTCTTTTTTTACTTAGTTGGAATAAAGCATTATACAGTACAACAAACAAGATGGACTCTATAAGGTATCGTTCCTTGAATCGCTGGTCGAATACATTCACATGTTGCGAATTCCCTAATTGATGTTGTCTGAAATTTGTTTTGATGAATTTTTTTGTTCAAGTTCCTTACTCTAGCTGGACAATAATTCCTGAGGGTTTGGCGAAAGCTAAAACATCCGCATGGGAACACTGTGTAAAGTGCGGAGCAGTCGAGAAAAGTTATTTCACGTGGGTCCACACTTAGTGGCTGTGTTTTTTCGGCCGGGAGGAATAATTCTGGCTGAAATCCGGGAATTTAATCGATAATTATAAATTTATTTTACTTTTGCTTTCCTAAGAATAAGGAATATTAATAGCACTAATAATGTATATAATACTATAGCAGTAGTGAATATAACAGTGATGTTTTCGAAGATATTTGACATTTTATCCATTTTATATGAACACTGTTTTCCTTTGGGGGATTCTTTGGATCGTGTTCGTTGCCATGGAGAAAGCTGCCTTTGTTAGAAATGTGTGGAATCCGAGACCTTTTTATCCTCAGCCTCAAAATTGGATGATTACATTTTATGAGATTAACACAATGATAATCTGCAATAAGCTTTATCATTATCGATAAATATTTTTTATATCAAAATTTATTGACATGCATATTTATATTCAGGAATTATCTCCTATTCTTTTTTTCAAGGGTTTCTCTGTCCCGTCAAGATATAAAACAGGTTTTAAATGCAATCAATCACACCATAAAAAGAGAAAAGACCATTTTAAGTTTATAGTCATTTTTCAGGTTCACAAATGGCCAAGGTAATCACAAATTATTTTGCCAGATATTCCAGAAAAGAATGGACGGATTACTTCTTATCTACTCATTTCTGGGGTCCTGTAGCCAACTGGGGATTACCGATAGCGGCAATTGCGGATTTGAAGAAGAATCCCGAAATGATCTCCGGCAACATGACGACAGCTTTAGTTATTTATTCGAGTGTTTTCATGAGGTTCGCTTGGCATGTGAAGCCGAGGAATATGTTGCTTTTCGCATGCCATATGACTAATTTTTCTGCTCAACTTGGACAGGTTGGTTTTTTATATAAATATCGATAGACATGAGAATTCTACAGCTCGGAAGATGGCTCAATCACTATCACATTCATGCCTTCGAAGACCCGTACTTCAAGCAGAAGCGTCTCGAACAAGGTTCTACCTAGGTTTCGCTCAGTGTTCTGGTTAAAATAAGTTTGTAATCTGGTGATTTTTCACTTTTATTGATAAAAACTTTAAGCAATAGTTTTTAATTTTCGACGAAATAACAATTATCTCTCAAAACACTAGAGAATTTTGAAAATTAAGTTTAAGTAGCATTTTGTTGAGAAATGCACATCAAATTTGGCACCACATGGAAATGAAACAAAGGCAGTTGTATGGGACAATACAGGATAGGTTTAAGCCATTTTTTCGAGAATTGGAATGACTTGATCGAAATTCGGCCTTCGACCTGGATCTTCGTTCAAGCAGATATTAATAAGACGGAAGAGATTCCGGGAGATTCCTGGTGGGATCTGGACTCGAAGACCTTCCAAAGCTATTTTCATTCCAGCTTCCATAGGACTCAGATCCGCGAAGGGGACTTCTCGGGTGCTTAGCTCCCACAGGACGATTCCGAAACTCCACATATCGCTAGCTCTGACGTTGGAACTTTCCGGGGACTTTTGGAGAGCTTCCGGAGACATCCAAGCAGGAGAATAAAGCCGCCCGACTTCTTGGAAGGAGAACTTGGTATCAGCCATCGAGATCTTCGCTGACAAATCATCATCGACAACGACGTGTTTGGAACTAAGGTAATATCGAAGAACCATGGGGTCCATGGAGTGGAGGAAGGACATGCCTCTGGCAATGTCGACGGCGAACTTCATCGCCTGGTTGTGGTCGACGATAACGTCGGCGGACTGTTCGTGGAGGACGTTGAAGAGGGATCCATATCTCATGTATTGAGAAATGATGATCAACCGAGGAGGCTGATTGACTGCTGCCAAGACGGGGGAAATATTGGGACAGGCAAATATTCTCAAAGAAGGGAACTCTGTTTGGAAGTCCCGTGAAATCCTGGAAGTAACTTCTGGGATGTTGAGGACACGGGCGACGATTTCCGTGTCTTGCCATCTGCCCCTGTAGAGAGCTCCCGAATGAGATCTGGCGACCTCCTTGGACAGTTGGAGGGACTGGAGATCGACTCCAGTGTATCGGGAGAGCGTGGCTTCCCGAGCCCTCGTCTTGGTTCCCGTCCAGTTCTGCTCTCTGTACGGAACCTTCTGGTTCAAGTTCTGATTCCCATTCAAGGCGGATTCTAAAATAAGGTTTATACGAAGTTTATCGAAAATAACACTTACCGATGATTGATTGACGGACTATGGGCTGACAGACATCGACGCTGGTAAGACCTCTCTTATTGCAAAGCATCACTTGAGCTCCAGCAGCAACCAGATCAGCGGCAACAGCTTCATATCCGTTGAAGCAGGCATAATGAAGTGGAGTATTACCATGCTCGTTCCCAACATTTACATCTGCTTTCTTCATTATCAATCTCTGAAACTCCTTTATACATAAGGTATGAAGAAGTAACGAACCTCGACAATTTCTCTGTGACCTTCGCCAGCGGCGAGATGAAGAGGGGTATCGTCACCCATGTTGGTGGCATTCACCCTGGCTCCTCTGGCTAGCAGGATCTCGGCAATACTAGTATGTCCTTCCTTGGCTGCCCAGTGGAGCAAGGAGAAGGCGTGATCGTCACCGATATTCAAGTCATGTTCATTGTCATCAAGCCAAACCCGTACCATGATTGTGTTCCCTTCTCTGACCCAATGGAAGATATCTTCCTGGATAATCGGCACATTTGGCTTGTGAGCATGGTAATGGCTGGCGATCGACATTCTGCCTCACCCAAAGCTAAAATCAGCATCGATTCATATATGAGAACTTGTGTGGAAATAACTCGTATAAGGAGTGATCGATATAAGAATGCTTTATATGAAAAAAGATTCAAAAAACTCGAAGGAAAAAGGTAAATATATAAAATTTCAAATAAAGGACGATTCGTGTAAAAAGACACTTCGAGTTTGCGAGGAAGGAAACAAAACAATTTCGAATTTTCCTTCTTTATTAATAAGAAAGGAAGAATAACATTTTTGGCCAAAGGCAAAGGAACCAAACATTTGTTGGCATAGTCATTCTAGCGAGAACACTACTTTGCTAACATTATGGCGTCTTTTCTTTCGCTCTCGTATCCGTCCAGTTCAACAGCGGGTCAGCGGTCCCTATGAGAATCGATATTTCGCCGAACGGGATGCACAAAAGGAAAGCTCGCAAGCTGGCAACTATTCTCCATCAGTCAAGAATGGATCTTGAGCAAAAGTAAATATTCCCAAAAAATTCTGGTTTTTAATTACTTTTAAAGGGCGGATTTACATAAATTTGAGGATTATCTGGTATTAATTTAACGAAGGCAATATTCATAGCGGGAAATTCGTCCGAGACTCGTCAACCCGTCCTACACTTTGGCGATCGGGAAAACGGCAATAGCAGGTGACGCCCGCGGGCAATCGGTTGTTGGAAATCCGGCAGATCCTGCGGGGGTGGCTTAGCTAAATCCTCCCAGTGTTCCTGACTGCAATCGCCCAAGTGAAATTTCGGACGGGATAGAAAGTGAAAACCAAGGTTGCAAGATCAATATAAACAATTTCCAATTTTTTATCTCTTTGAATAAGCTGTATACATCACCTTTAATTAAAGCCAGAGCTAAAGAAGAAGGAAATTATCAGTGCGTCCATGTGCATGAAAGGACACGTGAACGTTCACCATATATTTGTTTAATTCCGAGGTGAAACAAATTTACCCTGAATTTTTCATTTTATGTTTCCAGTTTTTAATCAGAGGAATTTGCTTTGAATTAGTCATATACTTTCTGGTAAGAAATAAATGCTGTTACTATGTAATGTTAATTTCATATATTTCTGAGTATTAAAATCTTGTTCTGGATCACTTATATGCTCAATGAAAAATAAAGGATAGTGCTCTGTAACAGTCACTTGATATATTTAAGTTTGAAACGAAAAATCTCATTTTGAATTAGTTGTGTACTTTTAGATATGAAGGAGACTTTATTTGGATACACTCATATTGAGTACAAAATGAGAAAATAATTTCAATTACGATTAGTCATTATATACTACTTAAATTCGAAGCGAAAGGAATTTCTCTAAAACCGTTGTATCTTTTCAGGTGAGACAGGGGAAAAAGAACTACTCTGAAGGACCGCTACAGACAGTTGTACTTTCCAGTGAGACGGGCAAAGTGTCTCCACGAGAACTTTGATCCTACGTGTTGTCCTTTTAATATACTAAATTCACGTTGTAATGTAACTAGTCTCTATTTTATTCTCCGGGTAATACCAGTGCTGACATGGACAACAGTAAAAAACAACGACCGGTCCGTGTTAGTAGCTACCAAGGAAGTTGTGAGTTTTTTCCGATCTGACCCATATTAATACACTCCATATCAGACCTAGAAGTGCCGCTAACCGACAATGATGACTCTTATGGTGGCCGGATTTATATGGGAGTTTACTCGCACGCAAGACAAAACGCGCGCGAAAACGAGAACAAAGAGGAGCAAGGCGTCCGATCTTCTTCGGGGATCTCCAAGAACCGGGTCCCAAGCGAGAAAAAGGATTGTCTGGCTTCTTCTGTTTCCCCGGTTGGCGAAACATCCGGAAAAAAACCATCGACGATCGTCAAAATTGAATCGGAGGAGGATTCGTCCACGATGGCACCGACCACGAGTGACAGCGATTCCATCGATGCTGTAGATTCTGAGATAGAAAACAGAAATAAGTCCTGTGAGAGTTTGATTCACCCACCACTATTAAAGAAACCCAGGAAGGAGATTGATGAGGATTCTATTAAAATGCCTCCTCCGCCATTACCAGCTCGGTTCAGGAAGAAGATCAACATCAAGGTCGACGTTGACGCGGAACCCTCACCTCCACCGCCTCCCCCAGCTCCTCCGCTCGGCCGCGACTGGCACGAGCACCTGAAGACCATGTACGGAAGTGTAGAGGTTGGTGTCGAAGTGGTTTTCATATAAAAACTGATTGTTTAGACGGCTCTGGAACACCCGTGGCTGGAAGAAGAGGAAAGAGAAGCTCTGTCGAGGAATTTGGAGAAGAAGAAGCTGGAAAAGTTCACGTCACAGGTCCCCGATTGGGTTGCTGGAATGACGGATGAAGATCCTCCCTTGTTTGCTCTGCCGAAGACAGATGGGTTGGATGCAGAAATATGCAAGGAACTCCAGTTCATCAGGGACTCTATCAACTTGTACAGGACCCTCAGACTTCCGAACAGCTCCAAAGAGAAACTCCAGAGACCTTTTTTCTTACCTTTTCTGAAGAGAAATCTCCGATATCACAATTACATCCCAGTTTCTGCAGAACCAGTCAAGTCTAAGTTCCCTGGTATTTCGAAATCGGAATCCCAAAGCAAGTTTTCGAAAGTGGAGAACTCGGACACCAGTATCGACAACGAGAGCAGCGACTTCAGCGACCAGGACATGAGCATCAAGCTGATCTCAGTCAAGCACAATCTTCTTCCGGCAGGACACAGTGCTTCGATAACGTTTTTCTACACCAAGTACTCCTACGACTCCAGGAGTTTCCTGCCTGTCTCCAAGATCGACTCCTCCACTTTCATCATGGACGTCAAAGACGACACAACTCCTGTGAATATAGATCTTCCTGCAGACCTCGAGTTTAATGAGAATGACCCTTCCGACGTCTTCATCATCCTCCGAGTTGTCTTCTTCGATTCTGCGAATGATACTCAACTCGGAGCGGGTCGGAGCCTCCGGAATGTCCCCGCGAGACTAGCTGGGCAGTGTGAACGAGCTCGAGAGGCAGAGTTGAAGGGCAAGAAGCAGACGAAGAGGATGAGAGAGAGCCAGGAAGGAGATTCCGCTTTGTTCGGGGCTTTCCAATTGACGAAGACGAATTCTGAAGGATGGAGTTTTTCCTGTGGGACGATTTCCTTGGTTCTTGTGTAAGTTCTTCCTTCGTTTTACTTTATACGATGAGGGTTTCAGAGAAACTGAGAAGTTGGAGATCGATCCGAACACTTCCCACTGGCAAAAGGACGGGTCGATCGTCTTCCGGATGATTGCTCTGGGGAGGAAGTACCACATGAATCCCTTTGTTTACATGGAGGTCACCTGCGAAGACGACGATTCGGTGATTTCTGTGGAATTGAAGAAATCGAAAAGACAGAAGAGGAAAAGCAACGAGATTTCGGAGTCATCGAATGTGAGTGACGACGAGCAGGTGGAGAAGGAGGAGAATTTCGACTTTTCTCTTCCCCCTGTCATGATATATCAGCTTTCTTTGGAGTTCATGCACAAACCAGGATCCGACTCTGTCGAAAAAGTCATTACCGGGTTTAATGCTGTTGTTGAAGACGAAAGCACACTCCCTGAATCTGTCCAGAGAATCCAGAATTCGAGGAGAACAGAAACGAAGGAGTCGAGACAGCTACAAACCACTCATCACGAAGCTCTCGGCGTCATGGACAAGAAAGCTCCTACTCCGAAGATGTTCACTTTCGAAGTCACCCGGGCCCCTGGATGGTGTATCTTCTGCGAGATCCACTGTAAGAACCTCTTCGAACTGATGTGGCATCTGAGGACCTGTCACGAGAGATTCACCTACGTTTACCGCTCTGCCATCGAGTACAGAGCGGGTCGTTTTCTACCTGGGTTCGTCATGGCGAAGGCTGGAGTCGAGGAAGATCTCTTCTGGTACCGGAGGAAGCGGGGAATGTTCGGTCGTTTCAAGAGAGACTGGCCTCAGAAGTTCACCCTCGACGAACAGTTCGTCACTCCTTGGTGGGTTTTCATCTTTGTAATGAACTTTCGAAGTGTTTACTTGTTTCCACATGGATGATAATTTATTTTAGTAATTTCCTGTTCAAAAACGTGGTAGACAAATTCCAAGATATTGCTCCCACTCTCTCTCTCAAGGAGGAGTTCAACTTCATGGGTCCCAGACCTCTGAACTACACCCACAACGTGCACGGAAGGCTGGTGAACTTGCTTCCGGACTGGATCACGGAGAAGATAGAACGGGACTTAACAGATATCGTCGACCTCGACTCCACCGAAATAGTCTTCATGCTGCTCTGGAACAAATTCCTCTTCGAATTCGGACCCATAGCAGGGAAAGAGATGAATGTGTATAGACTTTGTGTGAGTTCGAGTGACGCTTTTATTAGCTCAATTACGTTTTTTCAGAGACTATTTATCGAGAGCCACAGGAAGGAAATCTCGGAGTATCACTTAGAAGTCGTCACGTGCATTCTCGTCACTTATTTTGTAGAGGAGAACATCCTCTCTTCTGACGAGTTGTATGACTTGATGATGAGGTTTAACAAGAATTACGACCCCTTCACAGACATCCTTCATCCGTTATCCGTGAGCGAAAGAATTCGAGCGCAGCAGCAGATGAAAAAGGACGCTGCAAGAGCCGAGAAACTGAAAAGAAAAAGACCGAAGAAGACATACGAGAAATCAACGATCAGTCTCCGAAGACGCGGACTCGAGGACGGCTCCACGGAGACCTCCAGGAGCACTTCGCACGAGCCTTCCGGCACTCCCGATGTGCAGATGGACGAGTCTAAAGAAAACGGTATTTGCCTTTTTTCGGGAAAAGGTTAATTCGTTTTTCAGTGATCGCTGACGCTGAGATGTCTGAATCCATGACCGAGACCTCGAGGGAAGACACGGCCTGTCCCGGTATTTCTGACCCTGCCGTTGAATTGTAGACTTTCTTTCATATCTTTTGATCTCTGATTACTTCTACAGTAATAATTATTGAAATAAAAGTATCAAAGGAATTCAGACTGGATTTCAGGAAGTTCTTGATCTGTTGATAAACTTTCCACAGGAAGTTGTCGATCACGGCTTTTTTTATCTGATATTTTCGAAAGATCAATCCCACGTTTCGATGTCTTTTATTTTGGGATACATTCCGGGATGAGTAGAGGGTTCCCTTGGAAACTATTTCTGATATTGGAGTGTAGAGAAAATTATCAATTGATATTTTAAGGTAGATAAAATTCCTAAGTGATTATTTATGTCCGGTATTTCTTAGATATAAAAAGTGAGGATACCCATATTTTATGTTTAGAATAAATTGCAGAGTGAGACATTCTTGAAGATTATTTATATTTGGTATTTTAGATATGAAATAAAGTATCAATATTTTATCTTTAGAATAAGTGTCGGGGAAAGGAAATTTTTTGATTATTTACTTTTAGTATTTTTCTTGTCAGAACCAGACTATCACTTTTCATATCTGGGATAAATCTGAAAAATAGAAATTTATCTCGGAAATAACATGTTTAATATACTGTTACGGGAAGCAAATTGCTACTGTATTCTATTTTTAGCATAAGCTTTCGAAAAATATAAATTATTTTTGAATTAGCCTATATTTAATATTTTCTCCACAAAACCAGATTTTCCCTCATAATTGGAAAAAGTATTTTTTTGAGAAATTTTTAACATGAAGTTGTCAATGACGTTTTTCTCTTGCAGAATGTGTTTTGGAAAAGGAGCATTCTTGGATGTAGTTCATCTGTAATTTTCCGATTCTTCAGAAAGTTAATTTAATTTGTCAATAATGTATTTTCCTGTAGGATATCTTTCAAAAAAAAAACGAATTTTTCCTCGAAATGACCCATGCAGCACTCTTTCAGAAATGTCCAATTATCATTATTGTGTTCTCTTTGTAAAATGTAAGAAACAAATATTATTTCGAAAATAACTAATGTTTAATTTCTTCATTATTTTTTAGTGTCAATTTGTCGATACGCTGTTTTCACAGTAAAGTATACTTTAGAAAAGTGAAGCATTATTTTTCCAAATGTTACTTGTCTTTTTAATTTCCGTGCAATTGTCAAAGATGTATTTTCTTTGTAGAATATAGAAAGAGGAAAATATTTTCGTCGAGAGGAACTTTAATTTCGCGATTTTTATTGAAATCAAGCTACTGATGTTATATTCCGTCTCGAAATACACTCAAAAACAAATAACACTTCCTTTCAATATTATCCATATCTATCTTTCCAATTCCTGTGGAGTTATCAGACTCATTTCCTCCTGCGGGATATACTCAAAAAAACAAAGAAATCCTCCTCGAAAAGCCCAATATGTTTCGAAGCGTAAACAAATCCTCGACATACAGAAGGATTTGCCGAGTAAAATAGTAGCTTTCTCGAGCCACTTAGCCATATGAAATCCTTTTTCTCTTACAAAAATTATTTCGGAATTCAAATTTCTTATTTTTAATTTTAGTAAATATTTAACTTTTTCCGGGAGGTCAGGAAATAAAGTGAAATCCGAGAATAAATTTATTTGAAATTTTGGAATAAATTTCCCCTGACTTTATTGAGGCATTCAGTTCCATCTTTTTTCGCCCTCCAGACAGCCGAAGAGTAACTGCTTTCGGAGTGAGATTACGAGGCACTCCATGTTGTTTCAATTAAACAAAAACTAAAAAATTGAATTTTTGCGATCAACTTTTGAACCTATTTTCAATTTTCAAATTTATTTCTTTTTTGTTGATGTTGAGTAATCCTGAATCTAAAATACTTAACAAAGAAAGCGCTTAGTAGGTTAATCAAAGTCATTAAGATGCAATAAATTACTTCATCTCCACCCGTGACTGTTTTCCTGAGCTCATTGATTGAGAGCGAGCCTCTTTAAAGTTGCCAAGTATCCTCTGGTTACTTTGTTTCAATTTATTTTAATTCCTCGACTTCATTGATCTAAAACTGTTTGTTGAAATTTCTCCATATTCTGAGGCAAATGTCCTTTAGTGTTACTCTGGTTCCTCATTTCATCGAGTGAAAGTGACTTTTTGAAAGTCTCAAATACCCTCTGGGTGGTCGTCTTTGGGTAATATTTTAATTTCTCCAAACCACCGATTTTAGGAAATTTACCTCGAAATCCCTAATTGCCCCCAAGATACTCTACTCTAACTTTATTCTAGCTCCTCAGGATGATTAATTCAAAAAATTTACCTCACAATTGCAAGTATCCCCCAGGGTAATTCCCCCTTATTTTTTAATTTTCTTAATTCTTGATTTTATTCCTCTCAATGTACCCATTCCGAGGGTTCCAGGTACATTTTAAGTACTTCATCTTTGATCCTCTCTGCTCTTGCAAAAAGCTAGAAAAATTCAACGACCTAAAAAAGATTATGTCAATGTTTTCTTTGTAATCCCTGAACCAACGGTATAAAAATAAAATAAAAATAACAAATCATTTCAGCCATCCTATCTGAAGCGGCGCTCCTTTCATCTTTCTTCCTTTTCCATGAATCATTCTCGAAACTTGTAAATTTTGACTATTGAGTCTCTATTTTCTATGTCATATTTTTAGGATGAACGATTCAATCACTAATTCCACGGGTCAAGTAGATCAGTTAAATCCTTTGGAATTTTACTTTTATGTAATTAATGGATCTCTCGGAACGATCTTCAACACACTTGTTCTGTTCATTGCTCTCAGACACGCAGACACCTACGACAAGCCTCGGCAGATAATAGTGATCAATATGACTTGGGCGGATTTGATGACTTGTTTAATCTATATGATAACGAGACCCTATATAAGTCTCATGCCGGAGCAACTTTGTTACAGTTACTACGTCGTTATCTTTACCAATCAAATGTGCAGCTGTTTAAATCTTCTCTGGTAGAAGTTATTCTTTAAATTACATATTTTAACAGTACTACTGTAGGTTGAATTTCGACAAACTGATCTACATCAAATTCCCCCTCCACTACTACACCATCGTCACCAGGACCCGGGTCCTCGTCCTTACAGTATTCTCCTGGGTCGGGATCATTTCCCTAGCCTGTGGGATTTATTTTTTTATGAACATCAAAGTTTGTTTTCTCTTTTTTCCCAATTAAAAAAGAAATTCAGCAACCATGCAGCCTGGTGGCACTGCCTCCTTTCTTGTATTCTGTAATATGCCTCACGTACATCAGCATTATCCTCGCCAGTTTTGCAATTTCCGCTGTTATTTACTGTATCGCGAGAAATTCGAGGAGAGCGGAACCAGAAGCAGGCTCGGTGAGATTTCGAAAATGCAAATTTCAAAGGTCGATGAACTCTAATTTAGAGAATGTTCCAAAGACTCTTCTTCGTTTTCTCCAGCACTATCTGGACTTGCATAACGTGTCTACCGTATAGACTACTGTACTTGATGTACCTGTTATTGCCCAGTATGCCGGAGTATCCGATGTACCTTCTGTTGCTGGACTCGATCTCGGCTTTTTTCCCCGTGGTCGTCGTCGGTATCGTCATCAATCCCTGGATTACCATTCTGACCCAGAGGATGTACAGAGAGTGTTTTTTACTGTATTTAAGGAAACTGGGCTCTGTCTTTGGTCTTTGCGGATTTCGAATGTGTACATATCAGGACACAAAGACCAGGAGACAATCCCGTCCTTCAATTGGTACTCAGCGGTCTTCTGCAGCATTTTCGGAATGCAAGAAACTAAACGAGGCTGCTGACGTTTGAGGCTTTATTGCCACTTATCTCCTTTATCGATCTCATGAAGAAATTATGTACCAGTAGACGGTCCATTTCTGCGTAATATTTTCGATAAAGTAGTTTGTATTCCGGTCCGGGGGGTTTGAGTGGAGTGGGTGGTGGTAGTGGCTTCGGGTTCTGTTGTTTTTTTGGGGAAGATCTGATACCAGTAAGCTCTGAAATTGGAATAGTTTTCCCAACTTTTTAGACTAGAGAACCACGTAGTATATTCTTTAAATTCCTTTATATCTCTATAGGATTAGAAAGGAAATTATTTTTCGTAAAATTAAACTCACTTCACGAAATAAAGAGTGAAAACAGGGTTGAGGACCGCGTTCAACGTCGAGATGAAGATGAACCAGTTGGGTCCGAAAGGTAGCTGGACCTTCAGGGCACTCGAGAACACCATCCCGGAAAAAGGAACGATCAAAGCCAAAATAGGACAAACTGTCTGGAATTACTGTAATCAAGGGTGAATTACAACTGAACCCAAACCTGACATACAAGGGCAATCACGTACTGTTTATGCATCCTGTAGGTCTTGGCAGATAATTGAATCTTGATACTGTTTAACTTCCTCAATATGAGAATAGTACAAGAAAAATTGATCGTAGTCATCATACCGACGCCTCCAGCTGCCCAGATGACTGCTATGATCAGCCAGTGATTTTCTGATATATCGAACGCGACAAAAATCTCCTCAGTTATAGTCGGTCGCAGAGCTTGAAATTTCTAAATTTTCCATAAATTAAATGTTTCTAGCTGTAGATTATTTCAAAGTGTATTTATAAAAAGTATTTTTATTATTATTGTATTCTTTTTCATACTACTTTTATAAACATAGAATGTAAATTCATTGAAATTTATATAGCTTGCTATATATTGTGATGTTAAAAAATAAACTACTCATACTGAATGAAACTTAAAAATCGTTGATTTAAATTTTGTGCAAAATGATATTCTGAATGTATTTCTCAAGAATGACTTCAGAATATATTATCGAAATTTTATTTTTTTAGAGATGGAAGCAAATTTACTTTATCGTTGTAATTATTTTCCCTTTCTGGAGATTAAAGTGAATCTACTTTTGAATTAATAAATCCGTTTATTTTTCTTCTCAACATTAGGAATAACGGTGATTTTAGATTTTTCAAATTTTGCATTTACCTTTTGAAAATATAATTTTGAAAGTTCATGCTAGAATAATTTGGCGATAATTTCTATTTCTATTTTTTATAATATGCTTTTCGTAATGTGATTTTCTCATAAAATGAAAATACTAAGAGACAATTTCATTTCTCTCTTACTGTTCCAAGTACTTTAGTGAATTAAATTATTGTTTGAGTTTTGATAAATAAAAACTTACGTAGACTACTTTTAAAGGATCAACTGTAGCTGCACTCGTCATGAAAAGAGTCACTACGATTATTACTAAGTAGAGAAGACACAATGGGCCTAGGACTTTTAGGGATAGAAATTTCTGAAATGTATCCGCTGACTGTAAGCAGAAGTAACGAAACATGAAACATGCACAGACAGCTGCACAACTACCGACGAGAACACCTGGAATTATGGTTTAAGGATCTTAATTTAGAATATTTCATGTTGAACTTTTGATATCAAAAATACGTAATCGAAAGTTACCATTAGTCATCATGGTGATCCACTTGGCGTACTGGAATCCAAGGATACTCATACCCGATGTCACGACCAGGGCCCCCGCGAGATCCGCTAGAAGGGGTTCCGGAGCAAAAAGATAGCTGACGACGATGTTGAAGAGGAGATCCCAGATGGCATTGTTCAACAAAAACCACTTGTATTTCTTGATTTCCTCCGGAGATTTAAATATGATCATATAGATGAGGACGACATTTAGGGCCGTGGAAATCCCACCGTTAATCTTCATAAAAATATTGAGAACTTCATTCAACTCCATTTTTGCCTGAGGAAAACAGAAAGAAATTCACTTTCACAACTCTCTATACCACCTGCTGTTTTTATTTAATTGAATTTAACATATTTTATATGTAACTATACATTCGTTCAAAACTCCTATAAAAATACACCAAACTTAAATAGATCATGTTTTTGGTGCACATTTTACTCGTAGTTCAAAATTAATATTGTCTAAGTGCAGAAACGACACGTCTTGGCACACAACGACTTCATCATCATGTAGATATTCGGGGACAAACACCGATCTTGTGTCCACCAGCAAACCGTTATTCGATCCTCGCAAACTGAAAATTTTTTTTCTTCAAGAAAACTTGAAAAATCCAACCTTTTTTGTTGCTATTTTTGTGTTCATCGTAGAAAGAATGACCTTCTAGAACAGGTCGATTTACATTCTTCCATAGGGGTGGAGAGTAAATTGGAGAAATCTGCAAACAAAGACGTTAGTGGATTTAAGTTGAAAATGGAAACGCTAGTGACTATGATTTTTAAAGAGAGTTCGGCGAATTTGAGTTGAAAATCAATACATTAATGAACCTGGTTTTTAGAAGTTTTTAGCGAATCAGGTTTCTGGACGAATCCCTCAGTAAACCTAATTTTAAAAATTTTTATAAAAGCAACTTTTAGAATTTTTTTCAAGAAGTTGAATTTTTAGAAGATTTAAGTGGATTTAAATTTGAAACTCCTTATTAAGTTTGATTTTTAATTTAGAAATAGTTCATTAATTTTTAAAAATCTTACTCTAGCCTTGGGATTCGGGATACCAGGGATTTCGATAATTCTGTCACATTTGTACATCCTATTGATTTTCGCCAAGTCGACGTCGCTGAAGTCCTTGGCATTCCCGATGGTGGAGGCCAATCCAGGCTTCTTCGGCAACATCGTTGGGAAGCCGTTTTTGCTGAAGGCTAAACTGTCGTAATGAAGTATGGATTTGTAGTCATAAGGTTGACCATAGTAGGAGGTCTTGCTCAAGTCTACTTTCCCGAATTGATCCAGAGCTCCTCGATCAATGTTCTGCCAGATTATGTCGATGAAGTTATCCCTGTCCCATCTCTCTGAAGAATCTATTTTTAAAGGGATTTGAAAAAATAAGAAATACCATGCTCATGATAAAATCCAACAACATGCATCATTTCGTGGATGATAGTGGGATATTCCATACACCCATTATCAAGTGAAAGCACTTGAACGCCCGAGGTCCGTCCGACTTCGGAGAAACAGCCGTCGACTTTCCCAATAAACAAGTAATCGCCTTCTCCCGGTGCCCGAGGCACAAATCGAACACAAGTTTTATCGTGATACTGAAACATAGAATCTCAAGCTAGATCAGGAATCCTTCCAACCTGTTTCACAGCCTTAGCTAAAAGAGCTCTCTCATGAGTCGAGTAATGAGGCGATATGGCATACGGTATTCTGGCGTGGGGCCAGAGTTTCGTCGGTCTACTGACCCCGTTCCTCCTGAACCTCTTCATGTTCGCCACAGGTCCTCTGATGTCGGATTTGTATCCGTTGACAGTCTCTATCGGCACTGTCTTCGAGTAGATGTCCTCCTTTGTGAGTCTCTCAGCATTGACGAAGTCCTCGTCCGTCAAGGCTACCGCTTCGAAGAATTCTGCCTTCGCATTTTGATTTACAACTAAAAACATAATTACAATTTCAATTTATAGCCAAAAACAGTTACGAAAAGTAAAAACTGACTTGCGTAAAATAATAAAAGAAAGTGGAGCATGTCCAGACTATTCAGCAATCAGTAGTGATGTCCTCATGCCCATCAATCTCCAAGCTTCCAGGGGATCCAGACGCGTTTTCGACAAGGAAGACAAATCTCTTTTTTGGACACCCTAACTTTCCACGAAAAGAATCCTACTCTCTCCGCGAAGGATCACACATGGTCAAGGGCTCTGGTTCTCCTTTCTATGGTTTCAGCTGATGAAGCACGAGTAGACTGATCTCTGTTTGTGCGTATCGCAGCGTGGAAGAAGTCTTCTGCTTCTCTCTGGAGCTACAACCGGATTAGGCAGATAAACCGGTTCCTTCTTTTTGCAGAAGCCAAAAGAGGCAAAGAGATATATAAGATCCCAAGTGAAAGACTACCAGACTTAGTCCGAGATTCAAGTCCAGAATTTTTATTACCAATATTCCATGAACAATTTTTCTCAAAATTCTCGAAGGTGGAGCGATATCGGAGACCATGAATTTCAAGTTTTTTTGTCTATTTTTATTTTCATTTTTGTTGTTGAACCAATATAAGTCAGCGAATTTGTTTGAAGAAAATTGTCCGCATCTTGTCTCAAGCAGGATCCCATTGTTTGTTGGAGGTCAACAATCCCCCCAAATATAGACAAAAATGTCTATTGTCGTTTATATCCACAGGAAACAAGCTTTCTGTTTTTCCAACTCTAGGATCCCAATGTCAGTTTTCTCCAATCTTTTATCATCTAGGAAGCCATAAAAGAGCAAATATTCACTTTTCCACGTGATCCCCCGGTGTTTCAAAAAAGGCTGGTTTGCGTAAGATCAGAGCCTCAGGGGATTATGTGAATCCTCGGTTGCCGGAACATCGCAATCAATCAATTTCTATTTTCTCTTTAGATAATAATTTATTCACCCCAGCCTGTTTTCCCAAAAATCAAAATCGTAAAAAATTTGTACAAAAGCTGCAGATAAGTAAAGTCATGGCGAAAAAATTCAATTGCAATAATGCGTGATCCAGAACATAAATATGCATATAGAAGGTTCAATAGCACTTTGGGAAGTATGGACAATTGGTTCTTCGTGGAAATTTCACCCGTCAAATCCTGATGAAAAAATTCAAATCGCGCTGGTAGGGAGTCCTTCGAAGTTGTCGTTTTGGGTCCCGTGTCTGTGGCTGGGGACATTCTGTCTGATGTTGTAATGGTCAGAAGCTCGGAACCTCAGATGCTCGTCCAGCCCGTCATTCAATTTCTGCCAGTCCGGACTCTGAACGTTATTCCAATTCGGTTTTGTTCGTGGATCAGGAACTTGCGGCGGGGCACTGTAGGTGGCCGGAGTCTCGTTCATTCCATAATTAGGCACCAATCCAGCATTAAGCAAGATTTCCTTGCATTCATTCGAGCTGATATTGTTGGCATGCCAGAGTGCCGAACGACCACGTTCATCAAGTGCTTTCAGGTCCACGTTGTACTAAAATAAGGAAATGAACAAACACAAATCCTCCGAAACATACCCAAATCAATATCTGTAGTATTTCCACGGCATCATTGTCGCAAGCAATGTGAAGAGCAGTCCGTTTATCATGAGTACTGACAGGAGCGTTAATATCCTTCTCAGAACACCTGGGCAAAACATTCAAAAGAGCATACATATTTCGGCTCATAACTGCTTCCAGTAACTGAGCACTCAGAGTCTTATCCACCGGGATCGGGGGTAGGAAGCGTTTCTGTTCATATTTCAGCTTAATCCAACTTTCCTTCACATCTCTCGGCGAATCTGATTGAGGTCTCCTGTCTTTCGGAGCGTTGTGTTCCCAAACCTTGTTAGCCAGTTCATTTCCGATCGCTCTGAGAACAGCGACATATTCAACGGGCCAATCGTCCAATTCGAGAGAACGAACTTTAGAAACATGAGATCCCATGTTCCGGTGAATCCCAGAACATTCAATACAAATCAAGGTACCCAAATTCATAGAGGACCAACTGGGATTCAAACTGCTGCAATCAGCACAGACATTGTTTCCGGGGATTCTCCTCAACGCTTGAACTTCATTCCTACTACAGTGTGCTCTATTCGTCAATTGTTTTTGACTCATTTGTGCTTGCAGCGACTTTTCGATCTGTTGTTCAATCAATGAAACCCATTCATCTCTCTCTTCAGCACTAGCAGCTGAGAACTCCCATCTTTTCTGGTCGTTTGTAATAATCTCGAACTCAGCATCCTCCTCGTCGTCCACCTTGATTCCCATACTGCTCAATCTCCTATGTCCTCGTTTCTGTTTCTTCGAAGACGAAGACTTCACGGAGCTAGATGTGCTAGGAGCAGTACTGACGACCGGAGCAACGGGGTTCACATAACTAGAACTCGTTGAAGTCAGAAGTGAAAACTGTTGCTGGTCGTCGCTCGCACCAGAAGTCGCGTCTCCCGGGGTAGAAGTCCCGTTAGCGACATTTCGGACATCTTCTGGAGGGTTCATGTTTTCTTTTCCATTGGTCGTTCCATTGTTATTTACAGGCTTCACTTTCGATTTCGGTCGACTCCTATTTGACAATCTGACAGTCGCGAGACCAAGAAAAACCTCTTTTCCCGGTTGCTTCGACATGTAATCCTAAAATCCGACGTTAACAACCGACAGAAAAGCTAAACCTCACTCTAATATTCTGATGATAGGTCAAACGACCGTCGGAGTGGAGACAAACATATTTCTTCTTCCATTCCTTATTCAGGGCTTTACTACTCCTCTTGTATAGAATACCTTGTTTAATGGGAATCAATCGACCTGGGCCAACGGCACATTCCAATCCTTTAGACATCCTTCCTTCAGGATTATTATCTTTGTGTCCACTTCTAAACAATTGGGAAATTCTCTTCTTCCGTTGAGTCGTGGGAGTACTAGTTGGAGTAGGAAGATGACTCGTTGAGGCCATACCAATTGGTTGTTGAAGAGAAGTCGTGGAAGTAATAGTCGATGCAATAATAGAGCCATCATAAGAATCGTTCGGGTTATAATGTTCCATATGCGGATGCAAACTCGAAGAAGATCGGAAATAAGGGTTAGGAGGAGCAGAATACTGGGATGATAAATTATTACGGCTGTGCGTAGGAGTAACATCAGCGAACTGAGGGTGAGTAATCTGGGAAGGATAAGGACGAGAACCGCGAGAAGACGTGTCTGACATCTGTGAGGAAACCCTGGGTTGTTCCATAATTCCACCGAGATCTCGTTGAGCCAAGTGAGTAGACATCGACCGTTGGTGGTAGATAGCTCTGTGATCCCCCATGTGATGTTGATCCTGGAGAATTGGGATTAACCCGATATACTGATGAAATTAAACTCACAGGAAATTGTCTCTCACTAATCTTGTTCATACCACGAATCTGGACGACTCGTTCATAAGCTGAAAATTAGGAAATTATGGAGATATACAGAATTTTCTCATTGACTTTCTTTGAGGAAAAAATAAAAGGAAAAAGCATGCCCTAAGTAAGTCAACCGCAAGATATTGATTGCCAACTATGCATAAAAAGTGAGAGCGCGAGAAAAAGCTCTTGGCATTTCTAACAAATAGCTTTAACTTGCCTTCTTTAAAAAGCTCTTCCACTTTATGTCCATACGGAGCATTTGTTTCTATATAGTTCAACATATTGTATCTCATTGCAATACTCCTCCCGTCTTCTTCTGATATAACTCTCGGACTCGCATGAGAACAAGTGTCTTGAGTGCCGACGAGGATGACAGGCAAACTTGATAAGGAACGATGCTGCTCCATTTGACGATAGTAGGAAATCGCTGTATTGAACGATTCCGTCGAATCAAGAGCAAATACAAGCAGTACCCCATCTATCCACTGCGTAAACTAAAAAGCGAAAAGATAACTCCCAAGGGAAGCAAAGTTATCCAACCTGAGCATTAGGAGAACTACTCCCTTCTTCCCTAATGAGAAGCAAGTGACTTCGTCCACCAATTAAAACTTCCTTTTTGAATCTTCCACCCTCGGCACTCGGCTCGGCCACGTATTCCTCAGTGAGATAGTAATGGACTAGAGACGTCTTGCCGCTGTCCAACGACCCGATGACCCCTAACCTGATGTCCCCGACAATCCTACTCATCGTCCATTCCTGGCTGTTCACAAAAGCATCCTCAATGTTCAGGATTTGGAGTCTCAGTTGCTCCTGTAGCTCTTCATCGGGGACCCCTTGAATCAAGTCGTAACTGGTGTATATCCAGGGATGAACTGATTCAAATCGGTTTATCTCACCACGGATTTGCTCGGAGATATACGCATTCCGATGATGGGAGGACGAGGAATGCCGCATCGTGCCGGAGCCATGTTCTCGGCAGTCCTGCATCCGAAGATTCAGCTCCTACAAAGCAACATTTTTTAAATGTAGAAAAGGAATAAACGCGATTAAATGACCTTCAAAGGAATTCCACTAACTGCGAAAATCGATTGACCGCGCAATTCCGGAAGGAAATGAGATGGGCAAAAAATCAAGGAAATGAAGGCGAAACCAGTAAACTAAAAAACGGGAAATTGGATAACATCTAGTAGAAAATTAGACGCGAGAGAGAGATATCGAGGCGTATCACAACGCCTTTGTGGTTTCCGATAAACACCAACAATAATATTTGTATAAACTCAACAAAAATATACCGTCAAAACTAAATCAAAGAATATCCCAAGCTTCCTCGAATTCACTAGCAAACTTGCAACATGTAATAGCTGCACTCAACGGATAGTTACTCATTTTAATAGCGGTGTTCGGATAGTCCACCTTGACCTGGCCAGTAGCAATACATCCAATAACGATGGCAACTTGCTCCAGTTCACCCTTCGGGACGATCTCTCGTGGTCTCAAGAACTTTGAGGCCGAGTAAGAAGTCACGTACACCTCGCATCCGGCAGGCAAATACTGATTCACGGGATTCTTGACCACCCTCATGAGAATAGTTCCATCCTCTGTCTTAATAACGCGCTTGATGAGAAGTTGCACTGAAAGCAGACTGTTATCATATATGAGTGATAGAGAAACATACACATTAGTCCGCAGAATCGGTTAAATGTCCTGGGAATCCGACATTGTGGGGACACTTCAACCAACACGTTAGAGGCCGTGTGAAAGTAAATCTGCAACTTGCCGGCGCGATTCAACGGCGAGTCAAGCAGCATCAAAAGACACTAAAATTAGCAGAATATAAGACAATAAATCGAAGAGTCAACAAACTTGATGCAAAATATCAGGTCGATATTTCAAAGGATCTTGTTTGAGATGATTCTTAATAAAAGTCGCGTCTTCACTAGTCAATATGGCGTCCTTCTTTCCGACCTGCAAATCAATGATTAAGTTCAACACGATTGAATAAACAAACCTTGCCAAATTCCAACACACAGTTCTCAAGGATGACGATCAACTTTTTCCCGAATCCCGATTTGGCATAAATAATACCCGATTTACGAGGTTTTTTAGTCGGAGGTTCAGCACCAGACATCTCTAATTTAGTAACCAAACGACTTCGAAGCGAACAAAGCCGATAAAGTCAACGGACAGGGGTTGAAGAAAACGGATAATGTTGGAGAGAACACGCAGTATGCGACGCTCAGAAAATTCGCGCGCCGCAAACGGTAGTGGACTTTTCGCGCTGTGACCACTCCTGGGCGAGACCCCGAGTCGACGATGGGTCTCTCCGAGGATCCCTTCGTTCCCTCAGGCTTTTCGTTCCTCCGGGCTCCTTGAGGTACGGAGATTATCTTTTAGATCACGAAGGATGGTCGGTAAGAAGAAATTGAGAAAATGCATTCGATTGTTGGAAACTGATAATTTGGGACTAAAGTATATCAACGAACCGACGGAAGTAAGTCTTTTTCGTTTTTCTTTTCTATATTCTAGTTTCCAGTTTGTTTTTGTTTCGAATAGTGGAATCACCTGTGGTGTGAATCCGACTGAACTACTCAAACAGTTGGAGGAATTCGGTACAATCAAGAACTTTTTGTCTTTCCGGGAAAAATCCTACACCCTCATCTCCTACGAAACCTCGGACCAGGCCCGTTCTGCCCAGGCTTTTCTAGATGAAAGACCTCTGATTCCAAATGGCCATAAGATCTGTGTTTTCTTCGTTGATTCCTGTAAGTCCTTTATTCATGAATAGTAATGTGAATATCCACATTGTCTCTAACATTGACACTGATAACAACATCGACATTAACCCTAATCTCAATCTTCAGTCCCACAAGTGGCTTCTCGTGAAGTCCAACTCCCCAACGGTTTGATTCTGAATGAGGAGTTCGTTACAGAGGAGGAAGAATCGTCTTTGATGAAGTTCCTAAATACTCTCGAATTCGGTAGGATTTCATATACGTATCATAGCATCGCTATACTTTCCAGAAACTCTCAATAGTCGTTTGGTAAAACATTTCGGCTACCGATTTGATTATGGGAAGAATACTGCTTTCGAACTGACAGATCCTATGCCACGTGAATTCGACCAATTTATTGAAAAAATCAAGTTATTTTTTGATGAACCTCCGGATCAATGTACGGTCAACTTCTACAAGCCTGGGAACGGAATTAGTCCCCATGTCGATAATCACAGTGGATTTTGCGAAACTATTGCCGTGATTAGTCTATCGTCTTCCGTCAACATGAACTTCCATCACATGGCCAACTCCTCTTGCGAAACAGAGCTATTCGTTCCTAGAAGAAGTCTGATGGTGATGAAAGGAGAATCTCGTTACTGTTACAAACACATGATTCGGAGTGGTAGTATTGATGTTAACCCGGTAAATGGTCAGGTTTATAAGCGTTCAGACAGATATTCTTTGACGTTCCGGAAGATCACCTGTTCTCCATGTCGATGTCCTTTCCCAGAATACTGTAACTCCGACAGAGGAGAGTATAATTCCTTACCGAAAACTAACGAGGAGGCCGAGATCGTCGAGAAACTCTATGTACAGAAGACATATGAGGGCATTGCCGATGATTTCGACACCACCAGGTACTCTAAATGGAAGTCTATCGTCGACTTTTTGAATACAATCCCCAAAGGAGGGGTTGTTCTGGATGCTGGATGTGGTAATGGGAAATATCTGAGCAGAGAACCTCATCACTATATGGTCTGTACTTTTTGTATAATTTGTTTTCATTAATGGACTCTAGATCGGATTTGACATGTGCCAGAACTTGCTGAAAGCGGCGACGAAGAGAGGCGAGGTTTTCCACTCGAGTCTTTTCGAGATCCCGATAAGGAATGAATCCGTAGATGCTATCATCTGTGTCGCTGTGATCCATCACTTCGCTACTCCAGAACGACGTCATCAAGCAATCGTCGAACTTGCCAGAATTCTTGTTCCTGGAGGCCGTGCTTGTGTGACAGTTTGGTCCTTTGAACAAAAGGATTCTGTCTATGCTCAGATGCGATCTGGACGACCGAAAGCAGTTAATCCCTCGCGAGAAAACGGAAATCTCCCCATCCACGACGGGACTGTGTTTACGAGCAAGGACATGCTCGTTCCATGGCTCCATCGCGACCACCAGCAGCCGAGTGCCTTTCGTTACTATCACTTGTTTGACGAAGGAGAGCTCGACTCTATAGTTGGGTCGATTTCTGGTCTGAAAGTGGTTTCTTCCGAATACGAGGAAGGAAATTACGTCGTCATCTTCGAGAAAGGAAAAAGTTGTTGAATTTCGTTAATTTTGTTTTTATTTTGATAAACGGGTTGGAAAATAAAGTTTATGGTTATCGATCGAACAAAATCGTAGCACTCCTTACTGGCGATAATCCGAACAATTTTTCAAGTCGCTTTTCTTGTTTTCTCTACCAAACAAAAAATCCTCCGAAACGATCGGGGTCCTTCTAACACGAAAACCTGCATCAAATTTTGAGCAAACTTGTTCGTCGGATGAGCTAGCATTGCGAAGTGATTATTCATCAATTTTTGTTTTATTTCTTTGGATTCTAGTTATTGATATATTATTTTTTTAGATAAAGGTAATGCCTCCACCTCCACCTCCTCCCCCTCCTCCTCCGCCTCCTTTGTTGGGTTCTGGAGCCCCGAAACCACAGAAGGCGACAGGGGATCGGGCTCAGCTTCTCGGCGAAATTCACCGTGGAACGAAGTTGAAGAAGGCTGTTACTAACGACAGGTCAGCTCTTCAGGTTGCTGGTTCTGCCTCAAAACCTTCCGCAGCACCTTCTGGCGGAAATTCACATTCCTCTGGTGAGTTTTTGTATGGTTTTTTTATTGTAGTACTTGTTTTAGTCGCATCAACGAGTACGTCATCGGGCCAAGCTCCTGCTGCTCCTGCTGGATTGGCTGGACTATTCGCTAATGGAGTACCGAAGAAACCTAGCGACGCGAAGAAGATGGGGTCCGGAACACTGAAACCGACCGTTCCTACATCCTCGATCCCCCCACCAAAGCCAGTTAATTCCATGTCACTTAGAAACGACGGGCAAACTACTCACTTGTATGTTAATTTTTGCGAAATTTTCGTTATATGAGTTCTTCAGTCCATCAATTCCTAACCACCCAGTAACGACGACTTCCTCAGCTCCCCAAGCGAAACAGAAGCCACCTCCTCCAGAAGCCCCCCCAGCCGTCAGCAAGCCCCAGAAGTGGAATACCATGAGACCTGCAGTCCCCAGTGCACCGAAACCCCCTCAGCTGAAGAGGACCGAGAGCATAGAAGAGAACTCCAACACATCCAGAAATACTATCCGTTCACGTCCAGCAGCCCCTCCTCCCCCTCCCCCCTCGGCTAGACCTGCGATGAACACTCTTGCTGGGGATGATCTTCCACCTCCTCCTCCACCCCCTAGACATGCGTCGGTGGAATCTAATCAGCCCCCACCTCCTCCGAATTTCGGTCCTCACAAGAACAACAACAATACCTGGTCAAGACAAACAGCTCAACCCGTTAATGTGCCGACATACAATTCCCCGAGTTCGTCCTCGACTCTGGGCACTTCTCCTATCCTTGCTGGAAGTCACATGAGAGCCATAGACGCCCCTTTTCCTCCCTCGACTCCTCGTTCAGCTGTCAAGTCCGCTGGAAAAACTTTTGAAGAACGCTTCAGATTCCTTTCAGTGGACCAATTGCCGCCTCCTGAAACATTCGCTGTTGGTAAACACGCAGCGGTGTAGATACCCGATGAATCCATGCCTTGAATATTGTGCTTTATTTATATCAAAAAAGTAAACCTTCTGTTTATAGATTGTGATTGTCTGGAAATAAGAAGAGAAACTGTACAATTTTTGTTATTTCAAAATATGAATTCAAATCAGTCCGAACGAGGACTTGGAGATTTTCGTTTCGGATTTTCCTCGAGGGATTTGACTTGTTCTCGGAGTTCTCCGATAACTGTTTTGAGTTCGTCAATAGCTTTCATCTGGAATTCCCTTTCGAGGTTTGAAAAAATGAAAATCCCACCTGCATAATGATGTGGTTCTTAGCTAGTAACAAGGTGGCAATCTTCGAGAGTTTCCTTACTGTAGTCCCATGAGCATAGGGGATGACACTGCGGAGTTCATCGAGAGCAGCGTTGAGATCATGCATCCTACATCTTTCCCGGTAGTTTATTGTCATCCGGAGATTGGAATCCATCTGGTGTTCACTTATTCCAGGAGAAGAAGAGTGATGGATTTCTGGATCCATAAAAATAGGCGAGGTTCCAGTGAGAGTTATCAATCACAGTTACTTCAGATTTGAAATGACAAAAAAGAAAGTCCAGACATTCGGTTT
>VOSG01000054.1:5237-44160 GCA_009761265.1 Halicephalobus sp. NKZ332
CTCCAGAATATTTGGAAATTATTTTAAATAAAATTTTAAACTTACATAGCAGCAATAAAAGCTCCAAATATCATCAGAAAAACGCTGATTTTGACGGAAAATGGAGGAGTGACTCTGAGAATAAAATACTCGAATACCATTGTCAAGAATATTGAGAATCTTCTCAGGACGGTGAACATTGGGAGGTTGATCTTTTGGGTTCCTCCAAGGCCAGAAATTAGATTCAGGACGAAGAATAACGGCAACGGGAAGATCTGCAATAATCGATTCCATAATCTTTGGGTGAACTTGTTAGAAAACTAATAGTTTTAGGTAAAAAATAAATCAGGTCTTTCATGTTAGGACTAATGATTTTCATTCTAAAGGGATTTCAAATGGATGTCCTGACACGAATATTGATTTATTTTAACTGCGAACTTGATCAATGTTTTTGAACGAACCTTTTTAGGTATACTTCTATCCAATCTCGGAAATGAAACTATCCCTAGTTTCTCAGCTACAAATAAGATAACTACGGTAGCCAACATCTGACCAATCCCGACCCATAAAAAAGATGGAAATCGCAAATTCGTCAATAAAATCTTGTTGACGAAAACTACCATAATCGAGCAGATTCCATAAAAAACTGCGGATAAAACTTTCTGCATGGAACTAGGATTCGAAGGATCGGCTGTCATTTTGAAGAAAATACTGAAAACACGCTGCTACCGCACAGACCCGCTCTTATACTAAAAATCAAAAGTTAAATTCAAAAAATCATCACAGTTTTAAATAACATTAATACACACAAATTATTGTAATTAAAAATAATATAAAGTATTGTCAAAGGCTCACAACCACTTCAACAAAGTTACAATCTCCGAATATTCCAAAATTAAGTTTATTGCACCAAGAAAATTTAAAATTTGAGCGATAACCGGAATAAAAAATAAAAAAGATAAGTTTTAAATTTTAAGAAAGACAAAACTTCCAGGCTAAGTTATCGGATTTGAGTAGACAGATATTCCCAGACATTTTTCACGAGTATTTGATTCTTTGTGGAAACCCGGAACAAGTAATTTTCATGGCATTGGATAATTTTAATAAAAATGAAAATTATTTCAAAAATTGTCTTAAAATGGATTACTCTAATCTTGGAAATTTATTCCAAGTTTTCACTGGATTTTTGAGGATTTTGATAAAATGTGAATGGTATCAATTTTTAGTTCTTGACAAAAAGAGAATTAATGCCAATGATTATAATATGGAAATTAGAAGTCATTAAATAAAAATTAAAAGTAAATTTTTTTCAAGAAATGGTCTCGACACGAATTCCCAAAATTCTTCAGGAAATTCTAGAACTGATTTTAGGATTTTTTAACTTCACGGATTTCAAATGATTTCATTTAGATCTTAAGAAAATAAAAATGATGTCACCTGAAGTCAAAAATTCAGATTCCAGTTCCTTAAGAGGAGAATTCAATTGAAACTTTCTTTTTTAAGTGGAAAATCAAAAATAGAGAATCTGGATTCCTTTGATCTTATCTCAAAAAATTAGTGACGAATGTCCTCTCAAAAAAATTTGATAAATTTCATTTCAGAATTTAATGATAAATGTCATTCCGAAAATTTCAATGATGAGTTTGATGTGGAAAGTTTTTGAAGAAGAATCTTTGACTTATATATCTATTCCATGAGTGAGTGACTTTTCTAAAACGAAATTAAACTCGTTCAAAGAAGCCAAAAGTTTCGATAAATAAGATACACGGGATTCTTGCCTCACAAATGCATCGTTACCGTATAAATCGGCCGTGACAGGAGTCCATACCATCAGAGGCAGAAGACTCGCAAGAATATGATCTCTCATAGTGAGTAATATAAATACATGGAATTTCCCTTCTTTTCCTACCACAGGATTATTTTTAATAATTTTTACCAATTGTGTAGAAAAAACGATCAAGGACTGCCTTTCTTTCCCAATCCTGTTCCATTCTGGATGGACAATGAACGACGAAAACCAAGCAAATACTTGTTCTGAAAATTCCCAGATGAATATTAATATTAAAAGAGAAAAATAAACATTAAAAATAATATTAATATTAAAGAAGAGAAATAATGATTGAAATTAATTTTGGGCAAAATTAAGGAAACTAAAATTAACGTCAAATAAAATCGAAAAATGCAGATTAAAATTGATATCAAATGAAAGGAAATAAAGATCAACATTAAATCGGAAAGTAAACATAAAAATTAATATCAAACAAGAAAGCTGAAAAAACAAACCTATATAGTCCCAAGGATAGAGCTTGTGGAAGAGATTAATGAAATCTCTCTTTCTTCCATGGCAAAAGACTTGTTCCAAAATTGGTACCAATCCGTTCTCTCCACAAAGCAATGGTGTTAAAGATGATCCTCCAGAAAAGTTTTGATCTGCCAAGAAATGTTTCATCAATAAATTTACAGAAAATCCAAGACGATGTTCGATTTCTATTATTCCTGAATTTCCTCCTTCGGAATGTTGCAAAGTTTTTGTTACACTTGGTGATCGTTTCTTTCTTGATAAACTTTGTGTTGAATAATAATTTTGATTTGATCGATTTGATGTTGTTGAAAACACAGAAATTGGACTTTCTGGTCTTGATATTAATCCACTGAAAACACTTCCAGAGGATGTCGAGGGACCTTCATCTTCTGGAGTTTCTCTCGGCAAAACCTCAGCAACCAACAACCTTTCCAAAGCTCCGTCATCGACTCCCTTCCCGAACCATCGACCACAATTGAATCTGAATGTTTGTCCAGTGATATTGTTTCGAATCAAAATCTGAAATCAAAAAATCAAAATATCAAAAAAAATCCACGACATAATTCCAACATGGATTTCCAAAATTCTTATTTTCAAAAAATCCCGAAAATTTCACTAAAAAAATTTAAAAAACTCACATAATCCAAAAACCATTTTGAAGGATTCACACTTTTTTGACTCAAATTATGGCCAATTCTCAATGTCGATAAAACGCCCATATTTTTATGCTGAAAAATTTTATCACTTTTCTTCCACCTCCTCAAATACCAAAAACTTACGTCAAATGTAAACTGCAGAGAATTTGGAGGTAGATTTATTATCGAGGTGTTCCCTAATGACCCTGTGATCATGATCCAGACCGAGGCCGAGGCAAATCTATCGATTCCGGCAACGAGCAAAACCTCATATTGCATTTTCGTTGCAATAAAAGTGTTCGTAAAACATGAGAAATCGACGGCATTTAAAGACAAAATATGATAGAGGAACTGTTCTCTTTCGTCCTCTGATCGAAGAAAAGCATATCGCCGATACAATTTCCTAAAAATCAATATAATAAGATCGTTCACATGATAAACAGATTGTTTACGGAATTGTCTTGCCAATAATTTCTGGAATTTTCCAGCCGAGTCCAAAAGTTAAAAAATGTTGTTTCTATATTTAAAGAATTTCCAGAAAATAATTTTAAACGATCTCGAAGGATTACAGAAATCTACATAATATTCTGTAATCCCATTAAAAAATTTTAAAAAATCACCAAAAATAATCCTTTTTCTGAATATTAATAGGACTTTAAAAAAGGCACCAAAATAATTTTCTGTATATTAATATGATTTAAAAAAATAAACTTACTGAAGCAGATGCTCGTTGGAGAAGATAGTTTTCAAATGTTTATGCAAGAGCTTCCTTTCCAAAGCTAATCTCACAAAAGCCCTGGCACATCCTATATCCGTTTTTATCTCGCTCATTTCCATCACAGATTTCAGATCGTAAGCAATATGAGAAGGAAGAGGACGAAGCTGTTTCTCCCTCTCCATCGGTGATCGCGGTCTCGACAAAGATCTTTTCTTGTTATCCTGTGTCGTTCTCGGTCGTGATTTCATCGGAGAGGACAAAATAGAACCTCCGGAATTAAATCCAGTCGGGATCCCAATTGCAGAAGAAGCAGACGAAGATGGAACCGAAGAAGCAGATTCATTTGACCAATGAGGAGCAAAATCTGAAAACTTATATGTAAAAAACCAAATCACCATGAAAGCCAATATGTAAGCAGCAAAACCAATGTTAAATAGCGATGTGTGCAAAATATTAAAGATATTAAGAAATATTAAAAACATTAAAAATACTATTAATATAAGATATAAAAACAATTAAAGTATTTTTAACGTTGTTAATATTAAGGATATTAAAATCAAAGCAGTGAAGTAAAACCACACGTCAAATCTCCCACAACACTCCAAATAAGTTAAGGTCAACCAGTTTCCGTCCTCCCCGTTAGTGCAGGATTAGCATAAATCAGTCAGTCCATCAACCAAGCCGAATTTCAATTCACTAACCGCTCACTGAAGAACTTTTATGCATTTTACTAGGAATTCTGGAAGTTGTCGAAACCCTTGATCTCTGACTTCCTGGAGGAGGAAGCATCTCTGTTCGACTTTTCTCATTTTCTTGATTTCTTATACTCTCATTATCTATTTTTTCCTGAGGTTTCTGAATTTCCTGATTCCCATTCATATCTCTAGGATTGGTTCCGGCAACAGCAGAAGCCGCATCTCTGATGGTGTTCCTCGCCCAGGAAGCGAACCTCGTCATCGAGGAGCTCCTCGGCAACGGTCTCCCTCCAGGTTCCCGTCTCCTCGTTCTCGAATGTTCACCATAATTGCCGTTATCAACGGCTATGAAGTCCGGTTCTTTTGCTTTGACATTATTTCCCTCTTGATCTATATCTTCTGGCTGAGCAAGTTTATCCGCAATGAAGTTCGCGGCTTTCAAGAAGGATCTGGACCAGAGGGACTCGTCCGTCGTGGATTCCTCTGTCTCCAAGGGTTTCGACAACTGTCTCAACGACTCTATCAGCTCGTTCAATCCTGCTGATGTCACTGATCCAGTAGAATCTCGTTGGGAAGGATCCTCGACTTTCTCGAAAGCTTCTATAGCTCTCTTGGGGACTGGCAAAAATTCTAAAAACAAACAAAGCTCAAACAATCACTACCAACGGAAATATAAAAAATAAACATCTATAATTTAAGATAGACAATATCGAGCTCCAAGCGGAATCTTTGCGACAAGCAAAATTTCGCTTACACTCCATCCTTTTTCTGAAGACTATCCACATGAGTGCTAGAAGATAAATCTCTAGATTAACAAGAAATAAATCATTTGGATGAAACAAAAATTAAATGACTATAATAGGGAAACATCTAAGTTTATGTTTAGGGAAACTCACTTTGGCGGAAAGTAAATGTATTTGGATTTATTAATGATTCAAAAATATTGAAATTATTTAAAATTATCATTAAAATTTTTAAAAATGGAGATCCTACCACGAAAAGTCAGTTTGGCGAAATAAGAACGAATACAAACTTTCTTCTTCCAAAAAATAGGTCCTATCACGAAAAATTCAATATCTTTAGATCATCTTCCGGTAGAAAATAGATGAACATAAATTTTACTTTCTCGCCAAAGCAAGTAATTTAAAATTCGAACAAATCCGACTTACCTGGAGTCAAATTGGTCGAATTTTCGATGTTCTTCATCGAGGTGGGATTTTTCTCTCTTTCTTGATGAGACAAGACATGTGTCCACAAAGCTGATTTTCCTTGTTTTTTCTTCAATCCATGAGCCCAAACTCTTTCCAGAAGATCACAAAAAGTCGCCACAAGGGTGTTTTCCTCCACTCCCGTGATGCCGATGTCGTTGTGTCCCAGATGAACAGCTTCCTTTCCCATCTTCAAAACTAGCATTCTTTTCGTCTTCGCTTTTGTTTCCTTCAAAAGTTGTTCTACAAATTTCCAATGTTCTCTGGATTTGTTTTCTTCGTTAGATTTTTTCTTCGGAGTATTTTTTGGAGTCAGAGATGATTCTTCAAAAAGACTATTTGTTCTTTGTCTTTGTTTTTGTTGTTTCCACGGACTGTGTGTTGAGTTAATTTCCAAATTCGTTTCGAAAACCCTCGGATCCATCTCCGGGAAAAAGCCCCCATAGTTTCTGATAGAAGTTCCAGGGAGTTGTCTCGGTTGTCGTACTTCATAGTCCATCTGAATCGCCGAAATCGGAAGAGGACAAAAAACTTCCCTGGAATCTTCTGCAAGCAGGATATCCGCGGGTTTCTCTATTGTCGGAGTTTGAACTTTCATTGCTGTCAATCTTTCTCGGACTTGGAGAATTTTCTGGTCGAAGACTTTTATGTTTTCGTCATAGGAGTGAAATTGCGAGAGAATTTTCGCATCGATGAAAGAAGCAAACATTTGTGTTTCCAAAAAAGCCGCCAAAAAAGGAAGAAAACTGTCTGGCTGATCGGAGAGGAAAGAAGCTTTGTCGAAATTCACCACAGAATCTCTCGAAGTTGATCCTTCTCCTATCAAAAAAGAATCATATGAATAAAAAAGACAAGCAAAGTGATTCAGCATCAGATCTCTCACAGCTTGGTTCAATCTCAATCCTTGGAAATAGTTCTGAGTTTCCTCGCTTATGGGACTTTGAGAAGCAGTTTCGTATCCATCATCGTTTTCTTTTTTCAGTAAATTCCTAGGATTATCTGCATTTTTAGAATTTTCCGGATTTCCTAAATCCCGAGAATTTTCTGGATCATTCAAAATTGCAGCTTCTTTTTCCAATTGCTGTCTGTAGATATCTTCTGAAGTCAAAATTGATTCTGGATTTTCGAAGGATCTACTTATTCTTTTTATATTCATCAGATCTGCCCTTCTCGAATTTGTTCCAGAATTCTTTTTCCTCATGACAACTTTCGGGGGTTCTATCCCTTGAATTTCTCTTTGAACAGAAGAAGATTTTTTAACTTGATCCAAAATTTTTGAAATTTCATCACCAAGTTGTCTGTGTTTAGGAAAAGGAGGAACATCTTCCGGAAAATCCAGTTTTTTGTTATCAATATCCAAAATACAAATATTCGATTGATATATCTGATCCGGAATGAAGTCATCATAGCAAAGTCCCATAACATAAGGTACCGGGGCTTCTATGAATTTCAGTTGGTTGTATGGAAGAATCGGAACATATGTCAACTGCCAACGAAAAGGAAAAACCAAATTCGCTAGACTTTCCGCAACCAACATCAATCTCTCCATGTACTTCGAACAGAGCAAAATCTGATGTTCTAGAAGAAAGCAAGTGAATAATTTCAAAAACTTTTCCACAGAAATGTAGTTGAAAACATGTTGAAGAGGGTAGTCGAAAAAAGGAAGATCGATTCCCGACGGACGGATCACAATCAGATCGATCCCAGAGTAATTCAGCTGGAGAGTGGTTCCGGGGACAGGTAGAGGTACTTCGTGGAGGATCCAGTAGATGAAGCTCTCCATAGGAACCGGGAGCGAATGGAAATTCGGCTTAATCATATCCGCGAGGCTTCTCAAAATTTTCTCCGACGTAAAAACCATTGGAATCCTCGTTAGTAGTGCTATACATTTGCTTACAAATATAGGTTTAGAAGTAGAATCATAATAAGAAGTCCTTTTTTGATTGTTTCTTCTCGCGGAAATGTGTCTTGGCATTGTATGGTTCCCGAAAGAAACCGTTCCTGGTTTCTGTCTCGTTCGGCTGTCGAAAACCGCTCGACTTTGGCTTTCTGCCGCCGCGATTTCTTTCACGTGGTCCATCTGGAGGTCGTACATCGCTTGCCGGATGGATTCATCTCTGACTTCCTCGTAAAGCGTCAAAGCACATCCGTTCATTCTCATTCCATCTTCTCTGATGATCACGAAGGAATGAAATTGAGGATCCATAGGTACTTTTGTTTCGGTGTAAAACTTCAGACCTTTCGGCATACATAACTATAACAAGACATTGATTTATATGTGAAAGTCGGAAATAAAACTTACTGAAGCAATTTCCTGGGGAAACAAGAATCCACGACGTTTTTCTGGGAAATGAGACAGAACTTTCGCTTCATAGGATCTCTCCAGAGGTGGCAGTCGTTCATTTGCTCCAGAATTCCCGGATAGTTCTGCCAGGAATTCTAACGACGGATCCGGCTGAATTAACAAGGATTAATATATGGAATATAAAAGAAATTAATGCATAAAACTTGAAATATGAAGAAAATTGATATATAAAAATGTAAAAGAAAATCGACGTATGAAATATACACCAACCTTTAATCCAGAACTTTTGTCGAGTCCAATAACGGCAAAGTAATCAACCAAAGTCAAATCTGTCTCATTCATATTTGCGAAAGTCCAGAAAGAATAGGAAACTCAGAAAAATAAATTCACCAAAGGAAACTCTCCAAGAAATAAAAAACGATATTCAATAATAAAATCCGCTTTTTTCTTCTATCATTGCTACGCACCTAAAACCCAATTTTTCATATATAAGTCCTCGGATATCAGTTATAAAGTATGTAATCAATCAATTTAAAACGGAGACAAAGGAAAACAAAGCGAGTTTTGCAAGAAAATAAAAATTCCAAAAATTTTCGAAGAATTTTATCTTTAAAATTTGATTTTTAAAGAAGCTTTTTTTTGAAGGAAACACCCAAAAATAAAAATGTATAAGATTATATGGAGGATGGTGGACAAGATTATACAGAGAAAAATATGGGGATAAAGATGGAAAGAAGAACAGATGCTGGCGGAATGCCAATGGCCGTGGACGCACTATAGCGGGCGTCGAGGCTGGACTCACTTGCGGCTCACTGCTTCAGCGGAAAGACTGTCGAGAACAGGAAATTATTTAGCGAATTGATTCTAATCATTCTATTACAGAATGTAAAGTGTTTCTACAAAGTTGGAAACTGTTTTTTGAGAAATTGTCGATGTGGACTTTCATAGTCAAAAGATTTGAATACTCAATTTGTAATTAAAGTACTATGAAAATAGGAAATTATTTAGCAAATTGGTTCTAATCGTTCTATTACAGAGTATGCAACTTTTTTGCAAAATCGGAAATCGTTTTTCAAAATATATCCATGTGGATTTACAAAATCCAAAGTTTCAGGTTTTCTCGACAATTTACTAAAAGACTAAAAATAACTTTTTTAACGAGATTTCCTCAATATAAAATTTCAGAAAGTTTCAGAATTCAGTTGCAGGTGGTTATTCTAGAATTATTTTATTACAAAATTAAAAATGAATTTTTTACGAAATCGCTCAACAAGAATTTTCAGAACTTAATAGATTTTAGATTTTCATTTGAGGAATATATTGTTATAGAGAAAAATAAATAATTTTGAAATCATCTTGACATGAATTTCAAGAAACCTCCAGTTTTTCGTTTTATTCGATTCCAAAGATTCCACGACATTAAATCATTATAATCAATTGAACAGCATCCATGACTCCAGAGATATGTTGATATTAATGTCGATAACCTGAGCAGTTGTTAGATTGACACTTTCTGAATTTCCTCAAATCGATTCAATGAACATTCGATTCTAAGGAAATTTCTCAAAATAAATTTTTTCAAGAAAATACCCTTAAAAAGCTCCTGAAAAAGAATTTTCCAAAATTTTTTAAAAGAAAATTTATTGAAGATCCCTTGATAAATAATGTCCAACATGAGTCACCCTATTTGGGAAATCAACTGTAAAAATGCACAAATAATTACGGTAATTCAAATTGGTAAACTTTGTTGCTAAGCAGCCGGATTGAGTTTTAATAGAAGACGGTGACGGAAGCGGTTACAAAGACATCTGAGCTTTCCCTGTAATCATGTTTTATAAAAATAGATTTTCTCGAAGTTATCCCGACACGAATCTCCAAAACTTTAGGAATTTTAATTTCATGTCTTTGTTTCATAATCACACTATGAGGATTAAAAATAAATTATTCCAAAATTATCTCGACAACGATTCTCGAAACTTTAGGAATTCTCCTTTCGAGAACAGATTTCATGGAAAATAAAAACAAATTTTTTATACAATGGTCTCGAAAGGATTTTCAGAACACTGGCTTCCAGGAATTTTACACTCGATTCTAGAAGGTTTTAGTACAATTAAGGAAATAGGGAAATTAAAAATAAATTTCATTCAATTTCTTGGGGGAAAAAAACACTTCAAATTTACTTCATTTATCGAAAAAAATCCAAATATCAAAATTTTATTTATAAAAGTGTCTGAAAATTAGGAAGTTATCTTAGCCATTGAAAGTGCTTAAAAATTCAAAATTAATTTCAGTGGAACAGTATTTAAGAATTAATATAAACTCCTTCTCAAAGGGGGAAAATTAGCTCAATCTTGTCAAATCTAAAGTTGGCATTTTCCACTTTCGGAATTGAGAAAGTATTTTCCACTTTTAGAGCCAAAAGAAGTATTTTCCACTTTTAAAATCGAAAAAGGTATTTTATAATTTCAAAATCAAAGAAATACTCTCCATTTTTAAGATTGAAAAAAGTATGTTCCTAATTTCAAGATCAAGGAGTATTTTCCACTTTCAGGATCGAAAGAAGTATTTTTTTAGTTTTAGAACCAAGCAAGGCATTTTCCATTTTCAGAATAGAAAGAAGTATTTTTCATCTGAAGCAAAGTTAATTGGTTAGGAAAGAAAATGAGCTCCCTAGATGTCCGTAATTTTCCAGCTGACTCCTTGCTCGTTTTCTTCAACACTTTTCCCCTCTGGCAAAACTGCCATTCTAAGCAGAGCCATGCATTCAGGCAATTTCGCAATGGCTCCAACGACCGCGTGCCTCCATTTTTTGCCGCTCATGTCTATCGATTTGAGGCTTTTCGCTTCGTTTTCTTTTCGACTCGGCCAGCTGTGTCGTTGCCTCAGGCAGTCGCTGTTTTGGCACGGAAAAGCCAACAGTAGTCCTTGGTTTTCTTTTTTGTTCAATTTTCGTTTGAATTTCTGTCGAAATTTTGTATTAAATTTCTGATCCTCTAACAGTACTCTATGGTTTTCTTCCTTTTCCAAAAAATTCACACAAGATTTTCCAGCAAATTTTTAAAAAAATCGATTTTTTTCATAATAGTCTTTGTTTTTCTTTCTTTTCCAATTTTTATTAAAAATTCTTTTAATTTCTGATTTTTCTACTTAAATCGAAAAAACTAAAATGGTTTTAATTTATTTCTTCTACTTTTCTTAATGGAAAATTTACTTATTTTTTTCTAGCAAGCAAATTTTGAAATTTACCAATAAAAATTATTTTCTATTATTGTGCTAATTTAATTCATTTTTTGGAATTTTAGTACTTTGAATAAAGAAGAAAATTCAATTTTTTTATTGATTAATGGTTTTTCAAAAACAAAGTTTTCTAAAATGCTGTTGTCAATTTCAGAAATCCAAATTTTCTTATTCTGAAGTTTCAAAAAACATTTATTTCCTACTGTAATATTAATTTCTATGAAATTCCCGAAAAAAAAATTCGAAAAACTCAAAATTTCCCATCATTTCCTAATTTGTCGAAGGTTTGAGTTTTATTTTCGGACTTTCACTGGAAATTTTCTGTAAAAATAGAATATTGAATATTTTGTTTTATCCAAAAATTAATTTATTTCGGAGATTAAAATTATTTCTCATTTCTTTAACAAACGGGAAATCCCAAAATTTGTCGGAATAGAAATCTGCTCTCCAAGTTGTCGAATTGATCGGAAAAGCTAAAATCGATGAACGGAAGCCAACTGACTTGAACATATTTCAATATACATAGATACATAGATATATCGCTGTTCGATCCCGCTTCTCTTTCCCGATTTCCGACGACCAGTCAAATTTATATTTTTATCGATCCGACTCTCTCTCTCTCTCGCTCTAAGCCAGTCATTCCAAGCCAGCGAGCGACAAACATTCGGAGAAGAAACGCATTCGCTTTCTTTAGTTTTGGGAAAACCTGTCCAGAACTCGCGCGGACTTTCCTGTTGAATCAAGGACGGACAGAACAATCGATTCCATTGATCGATTCTTTCCAGACAAACCGCGCGCGCTCTAGTTGCCTTTTGGTTTCGTGTTCGGAGAAACACAACTTTCGAAATTCCTTATTTTCGACATTTAAAATCGATTTTTTAAGATTTTTCGTATTTAACGTCTTGCTTTTATTTTTTCGTGTTAATTCAAAATTTAATCTAGAAGGTTTTTGTAGAATTGTTTTCGTTTAAAATAGTAGGTGGATTTTCTTTTGGTTTTTTAGCCTAAAAATTGATTTCTTCTTTATTCCATTTGATAAGCGTTCTTTTTTCCTTTTTTCTTGTGACTGATAACATCGTCCAGAATTCTTCATTGGCTTACTGTCGTTCATAGGTCAATTATTTCCTTACCTAATCAAAGTGTCTGAAGTAGTCTTTGAAAGATTTATTAATACATCGACATTCTTTTGTATTCATGTCGTATTGAAAACCGAATATAATCATTTTTCACATTATAGAGCCAATACTGTGTGACTTTTAGGTGAAAGTTGTTTGGTTGAAATACTTTGAGAATGTTTAAGGTATTCCACTGTATTAATGTGCTTTTTGCATTAATGTAGTATTACTGAGAATCGAAAACAGTCATTTCCTTAATAACATAATGTCACGAGGTTCTGGAAGAAAGATTATCGGTTGAAAGATATTGAGACATTTTCCCAAGTTGCATCAACGTGTCAATATGGCCTTCGGATTGATTTTTTCTGTCAGAAAATCAAATATAATCCTTTTTTCCAATCACGGAATCAGTATTACGTGACCTTGAAACAAAAAACAATCTCAAGGACCATGAGAGAAAACATTTTTAGTCACTTTTTTCTCTTTCTGAGATGGCCTTGAAAATCGATTCCGGTTATTTTGCTCTATTTTTTATTTTTCTAAAACGAAAACTAACCATTTTAATTTTTGTGCACTATAGAAAATCGATCGTTTTCGATTTGACGGAGTTATCACGCGATATCAATCCTCTCCGTTTAGTTTTTTCAAACACGCGACTCCAGTCGGTTCTTCTTTTCGCTGTACAGTCATCGATTTTTAAACAAACTTGGATTTCTTTGAACTAGAATCTTCCGGGGTTTTGCAGAAATTTCGAAATATTCCGGAATCTTGTGAGGATGTCAAGATCTTCTAGGATTTCGCGGAGATTTCTGAAACGAAAATTCCAAATCGAAAGTTCTGGAACTTTCTGGGAAATTCTGAAAGTGTGTCTCGAAATTATTTCGTAAAGCATTTTTTATGATCTTCAAAAGAAAATCTGGATCCGAAAACCCCTGCAAATTCGTGGCGAGGAAATTTCGAAAAAGAACGTTTGTTTTTAATTTTTATCACTTTGAACATCTGGAAAATTCTGAAAGTTCTGGAAAATACGAAAAGTCCACATCGAAAAAATTTGCGAAAATGATTATTTTCAATTTCTAAGACAATAATTTTACAAAAAGTTCAAAATTGTGGAATTTGTGTCGATAACTTTCGAAAAATAATTATTTTTAATTTTGTAACGAAATTTTGAACTTGTTTTCCTATTCCAAAAACTTTCTTGTTATGTTCGGAAAAATTATTTTTCGACATCAGTTCAATAAAATGTCAAAAATTAAATAAATTTATTAATTGAAAACTAATTAGTTTCCGCAAGAGTTTTGATAGTTTCAATTTTTTTCAATGAAAGAAAACCTTGATGTTATCGAGATCTTTCTTCGTAAAAATTGTTTTCGATGAAATTGAAAATCGATTTTTAAATTGCTTCGGATAATTCTTGGTTGACTTCCCTTGAACGGGTCCTGAGTGGATTTCGTAATTCTCAGAAATATTCCGAAAAGGTTCTGAACGGATTTTTTAATTCTTCTCAGATGGATTTTCAACAAGTTCCGAACTGATTTTTTACGAATTTGTCCCACAGATTTTTGGGAGACAACAATGGTCCTTTCACACTTGTTTTTGTCGAAAAATCGCCAGATTTACCGTTTCCTCTTCAGATCGATCGATAATCAATAGAACATTTGGCTCTTTCCGACTGACCTGAGACTGGTCGAGCCCATGCGAGAAGCGACTCGATGATTTTCTTTGTCAAAACAATCCCAGTTTTGAAAAACTTATATTCGTTATTCTTCCTACAGTATGTGGCCCTGACAATCACTCATATTTTCGTTGATTACCTTCGATCAACCTCATTTGCGCATTTGTATAGGGAAATGTACAAGGAAATTTTTGCGGTAGATCTCCGTGGACTGATAGAGATAATCATTCCGTTACAAAAACCAAAAGTTGACACCGTTATAACATTATCTCGTCACGAATTTCGAACAATGCAATGTCCGTTTATGGACCCCGAAATTAAAAATTAACCATTTCCACACAACTTTTTCGACACGAATATCCGGAACTGGGAGACTTGACTCTCATATATGAATTTCGAAGTTGACCGTTTTCGGGGACTTTCCCAACACTAATCCCCTGAAATTCAAAAGTTTCAAGTTTCGTTCCGAAACAATAGTGTTTAAGAAGGAAAAAGCAAACTTTGAGAAATAGTTCCGAAACGAAGTTACCGAACTATTGTACACTGTCAATCAATACTTTGATTGATTTGTGTTTGATTACCGTTGATCTCTCACTTCTTCTGCGATTGTGATAAATTAGTTGATTCCTTTCTTAAAATCGTCGGAGTCTCATCATCTACAAATTTGGCGTGGTTCTAAACTCGTTTGTCTTGCGTCGTTTTCTAATCGAAATCAGAAGTTCTGTTTGCCTTCTTTCTTTACTTTTTGATCGATCGTGCTCTCAATTTTTCCATCGTGTTCAATCTTTTTCTATCGCAAGTTTTATTATTTATATATTTTTCAATCATGGATTTCATTTTCCACATGTTTTTCAATCATGGATTTCATTACGTATGCATTTCTAGCGATAAATTTCACATTTTTATGTATTTTTCAGTGGTAAATTTCACTCTTATATATTTTGGCACTAAGTTTTGTTGTTCATATATACTTTCAACATTGAATCTTACTGTTTATACTCTTCCTGCTACTAATTTCGATCTTTATATTTTCTTTGTCGCGAACTCTATCATTTATATATATTTTCGGTCGTGGATTTTGTTTTTAAACTTTACAACTTCAATAATTCCAATTTTTAGCCACAGCGAGGTTCGGAAAATCAGGCAGGTTCCTGATCGAAGTTATTGTTGATTTTTATTGATCCCCTTGATTGAAATGCCAGAGAGCTCAGTATCCATCGATATTGTTCAAAATTGATTCCTTAACATCACTATTTGATCTTAAAAACATGAGCACGGCGGCTCCGGACGTGGCGTCAGTAATGGCTGCCGCGGCAGCAGCAGCCGCCACCCAGTCCCGTCGACTGACCCCCAGGGACCGGGGCATGTTCCATCTGAAGAGGGTCATGAACGATATCAGGTTCACGAAAGAACAAGAACAACGGTTATATAATCTGTTCAAACAGACGAGACAATGGCAAGTCAACGGTGGAGAAGCAGAAATCCGGGCAGCTTACAACATCTCCAGGGAATTGCTGATTTCTCAAGCAACGATCGTACTTTTAGATAAACAAACTCGGTTTGGAAGGAATCCAGAGATGGTCGATATCGTTCTCCATTCAGATTCTACGGGTAATCAGATGGTCTCTCGACTCCATGCGGAAATCCACGCAGAAGTGGATCCTAAAGATCCGACCAAATTTTCGCGATATTATATTGTGGATAAATCTCTAAATGGAACATACGTCAACAACAGGAGAGCCCCGGTGGAGCCGAACAAGCAATACTTGAACGCAGGGGACATCATCAGGTTCGGCCACGGCAATGGGGCTGCTTTCAAGCCCGGTGAATATGCTCAACAATGTGATTCTGAATTTACTTTTACATTTGAACCCGCAATGGAAGACGTAGAGTACTTAGGACATACACCTGACGGAAATAGGATCGAGCGAAAAGGACCCAAAGCCTATATGCACATAGGAGCAAGTTCCATTTTGCCACATGAATTCGACCACTTTTCGCTTGTTCCGAAGAGGGAACCTGATCTATCGATTGTCCCTCTGGGTACTCGAGGCAACAAGGAACAGAAGAGAACGGAGTTTATACAAGCTCATGCACAACTGGTTTTGCAATCGGAAAGAGGTCAGGAGGACCCCAATGTACCCCCTCCTAACACTTTCGCTGCTACCAGTGTGCAGATTCCTGGTCTTCAGAATCCTACCGTGATCCCTGCAATGACGAACTTCGATATTTCCGTGGATATGGCGAGAATTTTGAGAGATCTGCAAAACCAAAATGGACAAACTGCGGATCAAATAAATGCGGCTTTCCTCCAGACAATTCTCCAGCAGCAAGCGTTAAATCAGAACTTCCACTACTTCACTCAGCCTCCAGCAAATCCACTTTTGGCGAATTTGAACGCCTTGATGAGTCAGAGATTAACTCAGTCCATGTTCCCGAACAATCTCGACAGTCTGATCACAGCTTTGAAGGCTCTGACGACGCCGGTGCTGAATAGTCAAGCGAGCTTCATCCCGGAGTTCAACAACAGCACCTCCTTAGGAGGTGGTTCGAGTGCAGCCGCTACCCTGGCCGCAGTGACGTCGATAGGTAACGTAGGGGGATGTACTCAGGCTAATCTCCAGGCTCTCCAAGAAAAGAAAGCTAGAGATGAGTTGCTGAATGCCATCAGGGCTCAGCAGGAAGGTCCTGGAGGCTCCAGTAGCACCCCGGCTTCGACATCTAGTGAGCACAATGATGAGTTTATCATTGCTCAGAAAAAAGCCCAGGCAGAAGCGGAAGCAAGAAGGAACGAAGCCGTGATAGCAGCGGTTTTGAATGGAGCTGTTAATCCGGCTTCGATGAACGCCCTGCATCCTGAAGACAGGGATCTCGTCATCAGCCAAGCAAGTTCCGTTAAATCAGATCCAGATGTTTATAAAAAGAAAGTCGACATAAACGAGCAGACTCTGAAAGCCATCGCCGAAGCCGCAGAAGTTGCCGCCGCAAGTACTCTCGGGAAGAAAGCTCCTTCGCCGCAAGAGAAACCAGCCAGAAAAGAGAAGAATCCTCGGAAGAAGAAGGTTGAAGCTTCGTCTACTCCGGGCTCTTCTGTCATCCGGGATCATGTCCAAGAAACCATCGATGCTGTTGCGAAAAGAGTTATCGAAGGTGTAAAACTAGAACAAGTAGAAAAAACCGAAAAAGAAGACGCTGAAGAAGCAGAAGCAATCATCATGGAACAAATGAGGCTATCTTCTCCAGAAAAGTCGAAGCCGAAACGAAGAACTGCGAAGAAGCAAACAGAGGAAAACTCCGATTCTGGGAAGAGTAAAGAAAATGTTCTGAAGTTGTTGGATGTTGCAAAAGCAGAGATGGAACCTGAAAAGCAGAAAGAAGAAACTCCTCAGAAAAGTTTCGACTTAACCGGTCCATCGACAGCGAGTATCCCCAATCCCATCCCGATAGTTATTCAGAAAGATCCGGAAGACGACAGGGAGCAAACATCATCTGTGGACAGTTTGATCGTTTGCGAGGCGAGTATCGACGATCCCGCGCTCCTGAACCCGGGAAGTTTGAACGACGGTGAGATTTTCGAAGCTAGTTCGAAACCAGAAATTTTATCCAAACCTTCTGGAACATCGAAAAGGAAGTCGAGTACGGGAAAAGTTCCTGTAGTTAAGAAGAGGAAACAAAGCGTTTCGACGTCGGAGAGCGAGTCGGAATTCGAAGAGAAGAAGTCGAAGAAAACGATCAAGAAACAGAATTCCATAACGGCAGCCGAAAGAGGAAGGAAGAAATCCTCGAGTAGTGTGAAGCAGAGAGTGATCAGAGTACCTAGATCCCCCATACCGTCGAAGAAAGGACCCGAAAGAATTCCAGGACACAAAAGCAACGAAGTTGCGAGACTTCTATATGATCTCGAAGGTGATTTTTCGCACTTTATTTCTTTCCTTTCCACTGATTTCACAAGACAACCTTTTCAGTCTTGCCAATTTCAGGCTCCTATATGCATGTCGCTAGACTCGGAGGAGACAAAGGCAAAAAGAAGAAAGGCAGCGCAGACACCGACGAAGAAAGCAGCAGCGACGAAGACCAGCCGCCGGCAGTTCTCCAGAAACGAAAAGTACGTTTTCTTCCTTTATTCCATATATCTTACGTTATACACATGTTGTATATACTGTCTGTAAATAAACCCACATAAATGATCGTGTTTTCAGAGTATTGACGGCAGGACTTCGATTTCGCCCTCGAAGAAGGTCAAGGAACAAAATGTCCCTGATTCCAATGGAAATCTGTCTTCTTCGGATTCCGAGGTTGCTCCCAAAGTCAATGGAAACTCGAAGTCGAAGCCGAAGCCAGAGAAGAAGAAGCAAAAGCCGAAGAAAGTAGAAAAGAAAGAGTCGTCTTCTGAAAGCTCTTCCGAAAGCGATGAGCCATCGCCGAAGAAGAAGAGATTGGCTTCCAGAAACAAGAAAGAAGAAAAAGAGAAAAAGCCAAAGGCTTCAAGACGATCAGACTCGAAGAAAAAGCGAGGCAGAAAGGCAAAGAATTCCTCTTTCATAGAGTTGACGAACGGCGAGTGGGAACGGTGTGCTTTTTCTGGATGCAAACATCCCAGAGTCGACGGAACAGTCAACTGGGTGCAGTGCGATGATTGTGACAGGTAATCATTTCTTATATATATTTCGGTCAAAAGAATCTTCCATATGTGGACTTTAGTTGATATAAGTCTTTTATATACTAGTCTTAGCTAAAACGACATTTCTACATATAAGTTTGCATAAAAGTACAACTTTCAGATGGTTCCATATATTATGTGCCTTCGGCAGAGACGATAAGAGCGTTCTTGAAGACGAATTCCATTGTGGATGCAAGAAGATCAGATCCTCAGGAAATGCGACGACGACAGCGGTGACTGCTTAGGAGCCAGTTCCCATATTTTTTATAAATATAAATTTGCGCAAAAACCGGTAATTTGTTTTTGTAAAATAAGGTCAAATCCTCTTCCAAAAAAACCTCGAAAAATTAAAGTCATGAAACTTAGCATTTTTGATTCGTCTAGTTTCTGTAAATCACTTTAAAGTTGTAAATTAATTTGTATTTTTTGTTGAAAACCAGAGAAAACGTTGAAAATAAAATGTTAAAACTTTGGCAAGACTACTGGGAAGACATTCGGTCTGGGGAGTATCGTGTGTCCGGGGGTACCGGATACTTTGGGGTACCAGTGATTGAGGTACTGGGGTCTAGGAACTTTGACTACTGATGGCCCCGGTCGCCGAGGTACCCTGATTATTGAGGATCTCTGGGGTACCGGTCACCGAGGAGTCCGAGACGCTTGACGGTGTTGAACTGATCCGGAACTTCGAGGAGAGATTGGACGGCGAAGGCCAACTCGGACTCCCCGGGGTTGCTTGCTCTCATGATTTCGTGGAATTCAACGAAATGGAAGTTGTCCCATTGCCGTTTAGGAAGGGACTCGTCGAACACCCTCATCATCTCCCAAGGTCCATCTCCGACTCCCACGACGATTATCGACAAGGGGTAGTGGCAGGCATGGACGATGGCTTTCCGAGTCGCTCTCTCGTTCGTCACTTGTCCATCTGCTATGATCACCAGGATATGGTACTGCAAATCGAGATTAGAAAAATGAGAAATAAAATCTTCGGAGCGAATTTTTAGCTTTTGTCATGTGATATCGAAAATCAGAATTGTGATACATCGAAGAAAACTTACATCTTGTACTCTTTGACAAATCCGGATAGCCTCGTAAATCAAAGGAGCGAAATTCGTCGGACCACTCAAATCAACGCTCGGTGTCACTTCATTATAAACTCTGAAATCAAATGAAATTAATTTTAGTACATAGGAGAAAGTTAACTTCAATATAAAAACATTAATTTGGATAAATAAAAAGCAAACCTTAGAACTTCGTCTAAATTTCTACATTGGCCTTCTTCTTTTTTGAGTTTGAAAACGGACCAGTCTCCGGTAGAAGAGTCCCCGAATCCGAAAACAGGAATCGCTCCAGAAGAAGCGAAAGAAGCCAAACTGTTTCCCATGATTCTGATGACTTGTTGATAGGGGTTCTCGGTCTTTGTTTCCTCAACAGAATGAAGTGATTTTCCGTAGAAAGACCGCTCTCCTTGGTACTTGTTTGAAGCTGTATAGTCAATCCCGAAGATTAGGTTCGTAGATTCTAGTCCGGCTTTTCGCAAGGCCATCGCCAGACCCTCCAGACTCGTCAGTGTCAGGAGCATTTCCTGCATCGACGTCACGTTCAGGACGCTCAGGAGACTCGATTGTTTCCTCATCTGAAATTCATCGATTAGCGATATTGTTACAAAACGAAAGCACTGTTAGTTCAAAACGAATCTCTAGCATCTTGTAGAAACTTCCAGAACTCCTCGATTTCATATATGGATTTCTGTGGGATTTTCTTAAAATAAATGTCGAAAACTAGATTCGAAAATTAGATTTCAAAATGTTGTTCCAGATACTTCTACTGGATCCTGGAAGCTTCTACTTGATGTAAACATTGTAATCCTATGGACAGACAAGAACACCTAGTGTTATGTGAACTTTAACAAAGGAACCTTGTAAGCATGTCTCTCCGTCCCGACGCTCTCTGACACAGAAACCTGGTCGTCGGGGATCGGGGAAACTCTCCAAAGCTTTGGAGCTTCTGGGGATTTTTCGGATCGAGAATCCAGTCTCTTTTGTTGCTGTTGAGGAGAGACCAACAACGGGTCCGACAACGGCATCCCCGGGGAATGCCCTCTCGAGGATCCCGGCTGAAATTTCCTGTTAGAAGCCCTTCAAAAAATGATTAGAAAATATCGAAATTAAAATTAGAGTTTTTAAATAAGGGGAATCCTAATCAAAACTTAATCTCTCATATTAAAATATTCCTTAAATTAAAATTAAAGTTTTTAAAAATTAAAATTAAAGTACTTAAAAGTAAATTAGGATTTTTCGGACTTGAATTTGGGGAAATGAAACTCAGGAAAACTAAATAAACAATGGGATAAAGAAATTTTCGAAGAAAAAATCACCCTAAAATCGTGATCTGGAAGATTTTCTATAAAATTCGAACTATTTTCACTCATTTGATCCGGAGGAATTTCTATCGACTGAATTTCCGGAGCACTAGTAACAGCGTCATCAGCATCATCAAAACTCGTGTCTTTTTTCTCAAAAATTTCATTCGTTTTTATCATCTTCGTCGTTGGATCATTGCTGAAGTTCGGGCTTTTATCATGAGGAGGTTTCAGCTGTTTTTCAAGATCAGAAAGATTCGGCAAATTTTCTTGTTGCAGTTTCCTTTGAATCGGAGGACTCATTTTGTCGCTTTCGAGCATCTCTTCTTCGATGATGAAACCACCTCCACTCTGACTCGTAGCGGGTCTCTGAGACTCCATATAGTCGATGGCATCCTGGAGGTAGATATCCGCCGCTGCCAGATGTGGAATCTCATCAACAGGATGTTGTCTTTGGAGTTTTTGAGTAAATTCTAGATTCTCGTATCCAGAATGTTGTTTATCAATTGATGGATCTGGAAAAAGCTTATTTTTAAAATACTTTAAAAAGCTCCCACTTTGTTGAGGGTCGTTGTAGGATACGGTGGTTTGGGTGAATCTCTGATCCTTGAGTTCGACAGTTGGCTTTCCTTGTTGGAAGAGGAATTCAGCGACGTTTTCTCCTGGCTGGACAACTTGGATAGGGGTCCTGGACCTCTTCGGGGACTTCTGGGGAGAATTAGGGGACTGGGGAGATTGAGGAGACAAGGGTGTCTGAGGTGTCTGGGGATACTGAGGGGATTGGGGGTGCTGAGGAGACTGGTGGAGAGGGGAGAAGTCTTCTACAGTATCGTAGTCGAATTGTTCCGGGGAAATATTCGGGGACGACTTGTCTGCTTCTGGGTTTACTTGAAGTTCCTGATCCCAAGGAAGAGGCAATTCCTGGACTTTCTGTGTTTTCTTTTCTCCGGAATTTCTCGTCAAATCGTATTCTTGGAGAAGTTGTAGAACTTGAGCTTCTTCTTTGGGATCTATTGTCTTCGATTTTTGACTTTCTTGTGCAACGTTCACTTGTTCTCTGGGTTGGAGGGGGGCTTGAGTTGCTTCCCAGATATCTTGCTCCTGGATTGGTTCGAAGCCCTCGAGACCCTCATCACTCAACCTGATATTCTGGATACTCTGAGGATTTCGGAAGTCCTGGAGATTTTGAATATTTTGGAGGTTTTGGGGGTTCTGGATGTTCTGAGATTTCTTCAATGTTTCGTAATCTTCGAAGACTCCTTGGTTCTTCTTCAAGGTTTCGTAATCCTCGAAGACTTCTGGATAATCTCCCTGTGCTTGGTTCTGCATACTGTGGACGAATTCTATATCGTCTGCTGTGACAGAGCTTCCGGCGTCGTAGGAAGCCGGTCGGGGGACTCCGGGTGCTGAGGCACCTTCGAAATGCGGATGGATCTGTTGTTTTTTAGGATCATATACTTTTACAAATCCTTCTTCGCTTGAAGAAGATCTTTTCTGGGTTTCTTGATTCAAATAAGGTTCATTATTCTTTTCCAAGTTTTGCTGTGTTTGGAATCGAATTTGGGCACCTTCAGAAGCCCCTCGTTTGAAATCTTGAGAATCCGGAGGAGCATAAGGGTATTCCTCCCCTAGTTGTCTCAACTCCTCAGGGCTCCTCGGGGTAGAAGCCGATCGGAGACCGTGTTTTTGGAAAACTTCAGGGTCCTCTTCCCGAAGATATGGCTGACTCGATCTTTCTTGTCTTTTGGAAAGCTCCTCTTCCATCTCCATGAAAGATTTTTGGACGAAAGCTTCTTTCTGCGACTGTTGCCAAATATCTTTATCTTTGGGCTGGATTATCTGAGGATTTTGAAGAACTTGGTCTTGATGTCTTTGCCAAACTTGTTCTCCTTCATTTCTTCCGAAGTCTCCTGGTTCAGATATCTGAGGATTCTGAAGAACCTGATTCTGGGATCTCTGCCAAACTTGCTCCTCTTGAAGATTCTGGGCTCCTGGACCACCTCGAGAATCCAGAACACTAGATGTGAAATCGAATTCAGGCTGACTTGGTTCCGTTCTTGGTTGCCATATAGGAACATCGTCTCCATTCAATTCGGTTTCATAAATTTCCGTAGATTTTTGATTCAGAAGTTTATGATTATATTGCCAAACGGCATCTTCAATTTTATTTTCTAGTTGTTTTATAAAGTGTGCTGCCATATGAGGTGAATTATTCCCTTCTTTTTTAACTAATTCATTAACAGCATTTTTTATTTCTTTTTCGTGGCGTTGTTGAAGTTCTTCTGCAATTTCTCTCGGAGCATTTTTGTCATTTTGTCTTCCTTTCAGAAGTCCAAGTTGCTCGATTTCTTCCAGAAGTTTGTTCTCCAAATCCTTCGCCAATTTCCTATACTGCTGTTCTATAGATTCTCTATCTTTGGGTTCTGGAGGCGACTGGGGTGACTGAGGTGTCACACAAGGGGGTTCTGCTTGGAGAGGTGTTCTCCCGAGGTTCAAGTTCCTCTGATCCACGTAAGGTGTTCCTTCGTTTTCGAAGATTCCATGAGGCAAAGACCCTTGTAAAAGTTGGGGTTCTTGGGGATTTTCGAAATCCATTTTCTTGAACATGTCGTTTCTATTTGCCGAGCTTTCTCGGATTTTTCTTTCGACAGATCTGCTGGATCTGACGTCTCTTTGAGGAGACCGTATTTCCCCAGTTTCGGAATTTCTCCTGATGACGTCATCGATTTTGTTTCCGAATTGATCCAAACTAACTCTTCTTTCTGGTTTTGGTGGTGGTCTTTGGAGTTCATCAACATCATGAGAAATTTTCTCATTAACTTCGTCTTTTTTATCTACTTTTCCCCATTCTTTCCTCGCTTCCAGAAGCCAGAAAAACGCTCCTGCAAGACCCACAGTAACGATCGTCAATCCTACCCTCGTGAAAAATCCGAAAGCCAGGAAGTGTTCAGGTTCCGGACATTCTTCCCAGAGGTCCGGATCATACCCTAGTTCCTGGTTGAAGACCATTTTTTCGCGGTCTTCGGTCCTTCAAAATACCCTAAAAATCCAAATAAATAAACGCTCGGAAACCAAAACAAGAAATATGCACGATAACACGGATATATTGATGTCATAGAAATATTATTATATCAATATATAAATATATACAAATACAGTTATATTAATATACATAAATATGGGTATATTGATATATGTACAATTGAGATACACTGAAGTATACAAAAATAAAAACATATTAGTCTATATAAAATAAATATAAAAATATTATTATATATAAAAATGTGGTTGCGTTAATATGCAAGAATTTATATACATAAATACGTGAAAGGATATACAAGCAAAAGAAGACGATCTGGTGGATCGAGGGAAACGTGTATAGTTCAATACACTGCTTTATTGTTTACAAAAACATGAGTGGAATGGTCGTTGCAAAGCCGGATTTCGCGAGTCTCTCCTCGACTCGAATTCGAACATTTGAAGATGACACTTCGAGGTCAACAGAAATTTCCTTGTTCAAAAATAATTGAAGCTTTTATCTTTAAATGTCTTTGAAAAGAATAGAAACCTTTTTCGAAAGAAATAAATTGGAAATAATGAGAAATATTTTTGATTATTTTCGGATATCGAAAAATATGTTTAATTTAAATTTAAATGTTTAAAAGAAAACAGGATATTGAGAAATATGTTTAATTCGATTAGAAAATAAAGTACTTAAATATAATTAAAATGTACTTTCTTATAAGATAGAGAACTTCGCGAATATATGTACATATGTCGAAAATCCATACTTTTTACGAATTTCGAGAAAAACAATAAATATATATTATTAAAAATTCACACTCTGCAGAGTTTTGGAAAAATAAAGTCAATCATTCGATTACGAAAGTCTGAAAATAATGAAAAACATCTTCAAGACAGAGGTTTAGGGTTCTCAGCGAGGGTCCTGAGCACCTGGAAATCCGTTCCAAAACGTCCAAGCTAATCCTCTTGATCCTTGCGTCAGTTGCTGATTGGAAATTGCTCCAGGCAAAATCGATAACAAACGAGCTTTCGACAAACGGCACTTGTCTGATCCTCGTACTCATCTTTATCTTTATCCTAGCCCCGATCCCCGAATTCGAACAGATGGTCCTCTTGCGTCAGTCCGAAAATTCAAAACTGCAACAAAAAATAAAAAAACTTAAAAAATAAAAAATCATATTCAATTACGTCTTGTCTGAAAACTTAAACCAATCGATTTTTTTCCAACTGAAATTAAATGAAAAACTGAAACAATTCGAAATTGAGAAAAAAAGTTTAAAATAAGAATATAAAAAAATTTCGCCTGTGATTTTTATAATAATGATGTCAAAACAGATATTTCAAATTATTAAATGATTTGAGAAGTACTTCCGAAACAGTTTAAAAAAAATATTTATTCATATTTTCCAGAAAAACAATCTTGAGCATTATTTCCACTGCTTTAAGTGTTCAAATTTCATCTCCACCGCTTCTGAACTTCTTGAAATTTATCTGCATCGCTATTGAACCTATTGAAATATCTTCCTTACTGTGGTTGAGACTTCTCGAAGTTCATCCCCATTGCTTCTGGAGTTGTTCGAATCTTTTGTTCATTGTCTCTTCCACGACAATGTTTTTCCCGAAGACATTTTTGATGTCTCCAGGAACTTGGAAAATTGAATCCACAGTTTTTCCGAGAAAAGAAGCTTTGAATTTTGAAAATATTTTCCGAGTACTTTTTCGGAAATTTTCATTGAAAATTCTCGCTGTGATAACTTCTATTGTCGCAAATCCCACCGGAGCGATATAAAAAAGGATTTTCATAAACTTTTCATCAACACCAATTTGATAGCAGGTGAATTCCAAGAGGCTTATCGTCAGGTTGAAGATAGCCCCTACAGCAACGACTCCGGAAACCGCCCTTAAGAACTTTTTTATTATCTGGAATTTTGCGAGAAAACCAACTTCAAAGATTTTATATTCTCTATAATCTGGAATCTTTCGGAAAGTTGGAGTCGAACCAGGCTGACAGAATGAAGTTCGGAATTGTACTTTGACAATTTTGAAATTAACTAAAAGATTTAACTTAAATTTAACAAAGAAAAAAAAACTTACAATTACAGCTGTAAAATCAACCAATACAGTAACCAGCCAAAAATACTGGATTGGGAAGGACTTTAACCCCCAGAAAATGGCAGCAGCACAACCTCCGACATGCTGGAATTAATTTTCATTCCAAAAGTTAAACTTTTCGAAAACTTACTGCACTGAAAACCAGAGGGATGGAAATGATTGATAATTTTCTTTTTTCATAAAAGTGAGAAAGAAAAGTCGCAAAAGTCCTCTCAACGATCAAAGAATGAAAAACAACTCTCATCCCACACATTCCGTAAAAAACAATAAATCTGGTATAAACTTCTGTTTCCATTTTTGGGTTCAGATTACCGTAAATCAGAGCTTGGGTGGTCCAAACGAAAGGTCCGAGTTGGATCAAAAAAAGGAAAATTGTCCAGTTTATCTCCAAAATCCTCAAGTTCGGATGATATTGTTTGGACTTCATCGAAGCATAGATATAGATCCCAAAAAGAGGAAGTGATACTGTAAAAAGCAAAATATCGATCGTCAAGACGATCCAGTCGATTGAGGACAACATCAAGTTCTGGACAAAATAAATTTCATTCCAATTAAATTTCCTGGATGAATATTGGAGTCTTGAAGAAATTGATAAAATATTTCAGAATCGAATAATATTCCTGAAGCGATTAATGGAGTAGTCTGAAATATTAGGACGTTTTTAAAATTACTGACGAAATCTTTTGAAGTGAAATGTCGACTTCAAAAAAGAAAGGAAATGACTCAAAACAAGACGTTGGTCTCGACAAAATATAATAAATAACTTACAATACCAGCCTGGAAAAGATTAAAAATGTACTCTACAACAGGCCTACAAATTAAAAGCCATAATTTGGAAACTACAAATGAAGCAATCTAGCAGAGAGTTAAAGTTTAAAAGCTATAATGAGGTACTTCAAAAATGGGATTACTGTCTTCAAAAAACCTGGATTACCTTTCACCTTTCTGAAAGCCCTGCTTACGTAGATATCTTGTCTTTGAATGAGTCCACCTTCAATGTAGGATTTTCCTCTTTCGTAAGCGGACATTTCATTTTTCTCATTTTCCGAGAATATATTTTTTTAGGAAGATAATTAAAGATCACCCAATCGATAAACAATTTAATATTTTTGTTAGAAGACTAATTTTGAAAGAATTTTAGATTTTATTTTCGGAATATTACTTTAAAATATAAATTCTACAAACTTATTTCATTACAAATTTAATCAAAGTTTATTCTTTCAAAGATTTCAAACAAATAACTGTTTTTGGATTCAAGAGATCGGTTCGTTTTTAAAGGATCATTGTACAAGCTTAAAATTGAAAAAGATGAACATTATTTTTGTTGGGACTATTGTAATCCTTTATTTATGTTGGTCCCGCCAAAAGTCATATTTTGCTCATTTTTTAATCCTAAACTATCACGGATCCTTTAAGTTTCCCCTTATCAATGACCTCCAGGCCAGGGCCCGTCGATAGTCGAAATGCAGCATACTGTAGTCTTTGCTTCCCAAGGAGGATAAAAATAATTATCTAAAAAGCCTTCAATAACATCTTTCGAAAAAACTCACATGGATAAATTTCTGTTGTACAAGGATTAACTGCGGTAATTTTAGGCTTTGTAAATTGTTGAGAGTTCAGGACCGCTTCGAAGAGAGGAAAACCATCGGGAGCAAAACTGCTTCTGAACGAAAAGTCGTAAGTGTTATTTTCTTCGAGATATAGTTTGCATATTGAATCCGGATCCATATTTGTTGTTCGACAATTTTGGAGATTCAAAATATCCGAAGGAAAATAGAAGATTCCAAGGGAACTCGTAGGGGACGTAAAATTCAAAATGTGAAGTTCCGTAAATTCTGGATTTACAGTATACTTGGCCTGGAGAAATCCGATTTCGGAATTTTCATAAATATCTCTGAAACTCGTTCTGGATTCATACTGAAGACATTTATCCATTGTCGAAGAAGGAGAAAACTTCTTGCAACAAAAAGAGGAAGTGGAAACTGTATCGTTCGTTGCTGGAAAATTATTTTGTTGTATTAGTATAATGATCAACAATAATTATTTTTACAAATTGTCTCAATACGAATCTCTAATAGAGAAGAACATTTACTCACTTTTGAATGTGGATTTCCAACAAGGCTTTTCTTTTGTGAAAAATTCATTATCATCCATCATGAAAACACCATTTCTTTTCATCAATTCTCCTGCCGTGGTCCTGAGACGAAAAGATTCCGCATCCGTCACCAGAAGGGAAAAGTCGAATCCGAAGTCATTTTCCGGAATGATAATTTGAGAACAATTAGAATTCATACTGGAACAAGTCACAGAATTTTCGTTTGGTTGGAGGTAAAACTGAGAATTTTCTGGAAGATTGAATTTTGAAATTTCAATAAAAATCTCAGATTCTTGGATAAAGTAATTTGCTTCAACAGAGGCCTTGAGAGCAGGATTATTGTAGTTATGGATCGAAGTCGAGGAAGAAAATTCGACACATTGTTCTAGAAACTTGACTTTTAATTTAAGTTAGTAAAAATTCACTTTGATGAAATGAAAATGCCAATTATTTCTTCAAAAGATATGCTACAACAAAAATTTCATTAAATTTAATGTTTTCTAATTATTTTAGTGGAATGAAGATAATATCATTTCTTTTAAAAAAATTATGCTACAGCGAAAATCAAATGAATGTTTTTCTATCATTTTATCGAGAATAAAACGGTTATCCGTTTTTCGTCCAAAGTGGACTATACTTCTCTTTTTTGAATTTATTGTATGATAAGGAAATACATACGCTCGTGGATATCAGAAACATTTATTTCCTCAAAAAGTGAACAGCAGAGTGAGTAGTGTGTTATGTACTCTGGGAGTGACGTTGCTGAAAAGTTATGAAATTAACTCAAAACACATCAAATGAATGGTTGAAAAATGAGTAGATAAATTTGTGGCGAGACTAGTATTTTCTATTTGAAGACTCTATCTTTCTTCTCTACTGAAATCTTTTAAGGAGTGGTTCCACAGCGAAAAATAAAAAATCACTCATAGTGGTGCCACCACAAATAATGCTCATTTTTCGTTCCCAGCTTAGATAACGATAATTTAAACTTAATCCACAAACCTGCATCTTCCAAAATCAAGCAGTTATTTATATCTTCATCGAAAAACAATCCGCTTTTGCTTCTGAACATTTTACCGTTGTAGAAGACGGCTCCCATCAGAATTATCGCTTCACCTTTTTCTCCTTGGAAGAAAACAGGTAATTCAAAAACTCCACTTCCATTTGGAATATCGGTCTCGCAATGACTTCCATTTTGACTGTTGATTCCGTCATGAATTCTTGGGTCTCCACATTCTATGGATTTCCTATATCCATCGTACGAAAAAACTAAATTTCCGATGACTTGGTAACTTTCATTAACGGACACTGTATTGAAGTTATATAATTCCATCATACTTCCCGGAATTTTCTCGAAATCTCCAACATTATGAAGAGTTTTCAAAAGAAATTCAAAAGAAAATTTTAAAACTGGAATCAACGTTGAATCTTGTCTGAATTCTGCTTCTAGTCTGCCTCCGACACAATTTTTTGATTTAAATGAAAAAACATTCGAAAAACATAAAATAAAATAAAAAATGAGGAAGAATAATTTCATTTCGATAAAATTGAAAAAGACAATCAAGCTTTTTGTGTTTTGTCTCTGAAATCAGTTATCAAACTTCCCAAAGCCGCTTTTCGATTAGTCCTGATACTAGGGAAAATGACGGCTAGTTGACCGATTTTTTTCGGATTCTGCCCCAGGCCGAGATAGCGTAGCAGCTGCAGTGTTGTACTATTAGTTGTGGAAGTCAAAGATCAATTTTCATGCACAGGTAAACAAGATGTAAATAATATCGTGGAGAGAGGAAAGTTTCAAAATAGTGTGATAACTGGAGCGATGGACTGTCGACTGAGAGTATCCAGGATCAGATATATTCATTGGAAGATAATGCTAGAGAATAAATATGATATTAAAAAATACAATTCTTGAAGAAATGTTTATCCATTTTTAGTTTAGATATTGATCAAGATATCGGTTTTTAATTTTCAATAAATGCGTAGGAAACTTTCCTCCATAAATAAATGAGATATGGTGTCGGTTTTCGAAAAATTTAATTCAAAAATGAATTTATTTTTTAAATCCTATTTGGCACTTATTAAATTTTAGTTTTTTTCTATTTTTGAGGTAAATAGCAATTCTTTTAAGAAAGTTGGAGATATTATTAAGAGTTTATTTTTTATCTTAACCTTTCTCCTTTTCTTTTCATCCTCTCTTCATCTCCTTCATCTTAATCCTGTCCCCTACCCTCTCATCTCCCAGAGGATCAGAAAAACAGCTCGATTACAACACTTCCAATTTTCAAACTTTATTTCTTCCAACACATATTAAATTCAAGGAACTTTACTAGACGTGTCATTGATGGTTCCAGAAAGTATTTTAATTTGATTTTCTCCATTGACACTAGAAATCGGCTTTCTCCACAAATAAAGATTGAATAATTTCACTACCCATTCTCTATACGGTTTGATACAGTATACGGTAACTATCATATCGAACAAAACGAAAGAATGGACTAAGACCAGAGAGATACAGTATGCCCGAGATCCGAAGCCTTTGGGCAAGTATGTTGTGAAAAAGCAAGAAGTTACAAAAACTGCCCCGGGGATGAAACAAAAAATGATTACTGTAACCAACTGCAACAAAACAGCTCTCAATAGCATACGGTATTGTTTTTGAGTCTTTTCAGATATTTTGAGTTTTAAATTTTTTACGAGAGTAAGATTCAAAAAAGTCAAAACTACAATTACACAAAATCTCGACAATCCAAAAAAACAGAGTACAACCAAAATTACCCTTATATTACTTAAATTATTGTAATTCAATCCGAGAAGACTTGGTTGATAATTTAAAAAATCTTCAGAATTTTGTACATGATATTTTATCAGATAAAAAACTTCTTCATCTTTCGCAAGTCCGTTGACAGAATTATATATTAAAAAAACAGTAACCCCAAGATTTGTTGAAATTAATAGAAAATAAAAAACTTTTGAACAGTTTTTGTTTAGTTTTATAAAAAATTCAACCATTATCAAATACCTCTCAAATAACATAGCTACTAAAATATCACAAATAACCAAAGCTCCAATAATTATATTAAAAAGAATAAAAAGCATTTTTGTAGAGTTTATGGGAGAAATCCATCCGAAAGGATAAATAACAAAAAAAGGAAGTAATAGCAAAGGTTTCGAAACCATGAAACAGATTTCCGAATGAAATTCGGCAAGAAAAAAAGCAAGAAAAAAGTATTTCATCGTTCCCATAGATTTCGGTGATTTCTTTAAAATTATAAATAAATAAAATGGCGCAAGAAATTCAGAAACTGCAGAAGTCACTGCCATTGTCGTGGATATCCAGAAGACGAAAACAGGGGAATAAATTTCATCCAAATCTACCCTCGGGGCATCAGGAAAGAGATCGGGAGATTCGTTCATTTTTCCAGCAATAAAGTGAAATAATCTTAAACTTCTTTAGAAACAGAATATAGTTCTGATTTTTCTCAAAATAAGAAAGTCGTCGCTCTTTGGAGTGAAACTATACCCTAATGAAGTTACAATCTAGGAAAGATTTTGATCTTTAATAACATTACCCTTTGACATCTGCGAAAGCCCACATACAATCTATGAAGTAACGTTGAATTTAATAAAACATCATAGACTTCAGACCATATCATATCGTTGGAAATTACCGTAGTAGATTCGATAAAAACCTCACTAGACTGTTGCATTCAATAAAATAATATATTCAATTTAATGAAACGTCATGGGACTCCAGATATATTACTTTATTAAACATTCCCAGACTATCAAATATTACATTCAATCAAGTTGACACTAGACTATACAATACCAAAACCCAATCCCAAAGACGATTAATTCGTGATTGATGGATATTATACATTTTATTCCGTCCTTAATATTAATTTTAAAAATAAAACACCTTCAGAAATCATTTCATATTTGTCTGCAATTAAATGTAAAAATACAAAGACCAGGATAGGTGTCCGAATTCTTTATTTTTCTCACTTTCACATTTTATACAGCATCGGCGCGCTAAAAAACATAAAACTGCAAAATCCTATAATGCATCAATTCACAATAAATATTAGTCCAAGGAAAGACAAGGGGAGCATTAAGAGATGAAAGACACAATTAAAAGTCTTATTATATGACGCTCAACCAACGCACACTTCTACAGGACTAATGCGCGGCCGGTACAATTAACTAACGTAAACAATAACAAAAAAAACACCTGCATAATTATGGTTAGTGGTTAGGGATAATACAGTTGTGGTTAGTCAGGGTTAGATAAGACAACAATAACAGAAAACATTAACGAAAAACTCACAAGTCCAACACCTTCGCAATGTTCTGAGCAAATTGTTCAGTGTGGAACATGTTGTAGCTATCAACTTCTTTCTTAACTTCCGCTGATGGAGTCGTCATCTCAACATCCATATCTTCCGATTGTATACGTGGAGGCCGTTTGGGGATAAACTTCGGGGTCTGAACTGCCTCCTCATCGGGATAAAAGACGTCATTGCTGAAACCCGACAACATTAAAGCTAGTCAAATAGTCGAAACCAAACAATTCCTGTTATTCGGTTCCAATCATCCAAATGCGAAAAATAACTCACTTTCTAATATCCTGAGGAGAAGAATCAGAGCAAGGATTAATTGTTGACCAAACACCGCTTGTAGATTCCGTTGAAGCATTAGAAAATGGTGAAATACTCGAATGTCTACTATTAGGCATACTATGCGTTTGATTTAACTTAGCATTCTGTTCCTCCAAAACATGGTCATATGCAATTGAACTTGAGTGAGATCTCTGTAATTCTGCTAATTGACGTGCCAGGTGATACGCTAATTGATCTTCTGTCATTCCAAGCGCGGCACCAGACTTCTTGGCCGCAGCAGCAGCAGCTCTCGCAGCAACACGCAATTCCTCTTCTCTCGCTTCCGGTGATCCTGTTAATCTCTCCTTTCTAGCCATTTCCATAATACTCTTGCCTTCATCTTTACGATAAAATCCAGGTGCTTCCAATGGCCATGATGGATGCGGACGATTGGGGTTCATGGAAAACGGTTGAGCAGAAGAGCTGAACATCGGTGGACCGATTTGATGAGAAGACTCAAATGGCTTCAACGGCGAGTGCTGACTGCTCGGTGGCAATGGGGGCAGACTTTGTTGGGAAGAGCTGGAAAAAGGCATCATCCCCACTGACTGTCTTACAATCTGCTGCGCAATCTGGAAAAATCACCATAAATCGGAACCGGAAAACGAAACTTACTGCACTTTGACGGTACTTAGCCGAGTTAGTAGGATCAGGATGTATAAATAAGCAACGGTTTCCGTATGGACAAATCCCCGTAGTTGTATACTTATCGCAGAGTTTCGTTTTATACTTCAACGAATTCCTAATTGGGAACTTAGCTGGCCTCAATTCTGATGTTCCATGAGCAAACTTGCAATCAGTTCCGAACGAGCAACGTTGAGACTCCAACCATGCCTGGCACATTACTGTCTTGTAAGCATCAGGTCTAGGTTGCTTTCTAGAAGCGTTGAAAGCCGAGTTGTTCCTCAAAGCAGGGTGAACACTGAAATCGAAACCTCGAATTACTTCAAAAAAGACTGAAAATACCTGTGTATTTCGGGGTTAATGTATTGAGTCAAGTCAGTTTCGAGAGGTGGAACGTTTTCAGTTGTTGCAGAGCCTTCATTCATAAACCCTTCTTGAATCATCAAAGAGTTATCTTGAGTTGACAGAGACTGGTTAGTACTATATGAATAGCCTGGGCCATAGTCATACATCATCGGTTGGTCCATCATCTGGTTGCCTCTAATAAGAGGGTTGATGTACTCGTAAGGTTGGAAAGATGGTGGGGCCTGACCGAGACTTTGAGATGACGACATCCGGCTCTAAAAATACCTATGTTAAAACCCGAAGAACCAAAAATAAACCACGTCGTCCACGCAAACAAAACCGAACACGAACGTTCAAGAGGAAATTTGAATAAGAACACCTTAGAATCAGACAAAATCAATTTTAAATTAAAATCCAAGCAAACTCCTCAAAAACTTTGTTTCTCGTTAGTTTTTAACCAGAATCAATGCTTTTCGCCCCCTTTTGCTTTTTCTACTCTAAAAATTTAAAAACGATTCACTTTCAATTTTCCTGATTTCTTTTTTGTGGGTCAGAGAAAGGAGAGAGCCTCACCGATATCTAAATCTCAGAGAATCGTCAGACAAGCGAAAAAGAAAGCGAAAGTTCTCCCCGGCGATATTGCCGATGGGCATTATTTCAGACTTCTTGCGCACACACATTCGTTTTAGAGGGCAAGGCAAAGAGGAAACTCGCAAATGAAAGTGAAATGCATACATACTGGAACGGATCCTGAAAAATCAAATCCTGCTGAAATTCTGAGATCCCCATCTTTTCAACAATCGAAATGACGCCCGCTGGTTATTTCGAAAAAGGAGACCAAAAATAAAGAAACAATATCGCGGCCTTGCCCTTCGCAGGGATCCCCATTTGGAACAAACATGGCCGTGTAAAAAACAAGTCCCATGACAGTAATCACTTAACAACCGATCACGTCCCAGAGATCGAAAACAATAACTTCTGGAGAATTAAGTGCACAGAAGCGATCGATAAGTAAGAACAATGGATTAAGGAGAGAAACAAATTGAAATTCAGCAGAAAAAAATCGAAAAAGTATCCTTAAAAGGGAATTAAACACACCAAAAAAACTATAAACGGAAGCAATAATTCAAGAAAAATTCAAGTATACAGAACTACTTATAGAATTACTTCCAGAAAAAATGAAACATATGGAAACAATCAATATATGAAGTAATGCAAATGAAATCAAGTGAATCTGGTTTTATTTTGAAAAAATGACTAAAATAGCCTTTCAATGCAAAAATGAAACACTTGTTCAGACGGATACGCAAACACGGAGTACTCCAAGGGGGACGTCAATGGATCTCCGACAACAATGTTTCTTCGAAGAAAGTGAAAAAGTGGACATTATTATCGCGATTTCGACAAAGAGAATAGTTACAATAAACTTGAATCTGAGATTTGTCGTGGATTGAGACAGCTGGGGATAAACGAAGACAAAAACAGAATCAACCTCGAAAACAGAAATCAAACTGAATGGAAACAAAATCAATCTGAATGAAAAAGAAAGAAGAAAGCCGATGAGACAGATGCCTCAGAGCGAGAGAGGACGCGCGACGAAACTAACAGTTAACTTCACTCTCGACATAGTTTGACGGTCCTGGAAGCTGGACTTTTTATCAGAAGAGCGAGAGAAGACGCGCAGAGAAGTCCACGGAATAGAACTCCACTTGATACGGCATGAATGTTCTGGGAACCAGTCATTTGATCGTGGGGGCGAGATGAGGTGCGTAACGGAACTTAACAGTTAATTCTACTCTTAAGATGGCATGACTATCTAGAGAACCAGTTATTTTATTGTGGGAGCGAGATAAAACGTGCAATAAAATCCACTGGTCAATATTGTTTTCAATACAACCTAACTGTTCTCTAAGCTAGTTCTTTTATCGGATGAGCGAAACCAACGTACGACGAGGTTCATTAGGGAAGTTCCCTTCGGCACAACACACTGTCCTGGAAATTGGTTTTCGTTCCGGGACCGAGGGACAAGACGCGCGAGAAATGCAACAATTACTTCATTCCTCACAATTAAAATTCACCAAAATCGTTTTTCTTCTGAAAATAAAAAAAACCTAAACCACACAATGATTGCCAAACATATGTAGTTGATTTTTCTTTATCATGATCTAGACAATTCTAACCATAAATAGGAATTTCAAGCTGAAAATTTAAAAAAACCAAAGCTGTCTATCGACCATTGTCCGGTTCCGGTGGATTCTGTTGATTCAGCTGATCTTCCATTCCTTCAAGCTTTGTTTTCCAAAACAATCGAAATTTCTACTTGCAAATTCATTTTTTATTCGATAAACAATAAATATTCAACAAAGTCTAATAATTCCTATTTTTCATTTCGGGATTCTTCGAATCTCCGAGGTAAACCACATAGCAAAGGTGATCAAAGCCATGGATCCACTTTGATGAAGAGCCGCCAACCAGACAGGCACATGATAAACCAAGGTGCTGATTCCCAAAATAGCTTGAGTATATCCCATCAACATCAATCCATGCAAGGCCATTTTCGCTCTTCTACTCAACGCCATCCTTCTTCCGATCAACCATGTCATCGTCACCGAAGCAAGGGTCAAGTAAGCCATATTTCTATGGAGGAATTGAACTGTCACTTGGTTTTCGAAAAAGTTTCTCCACACAGGTTCTTTCGACATCAAGTGTTCTGGAATCCATTTATCTGCATATTTCGGCCAAGAGTTGTAGACGAGTCCGGCGTCCAATCCAGCGACAAAAGCTCCTATGATCGCAGTCGTGAAGATCAGAGTTTTCGATCCATGAGCAAGGCCACGCAATTTCCCAATTTTCGCAATCTTCGAGTGCTAAAAGCAAATATTCAAACTCCAGCACTAAAAATAAACTCACATCACTCGGAGTCAGAACATGAGATAGACCAGTCCATAGATAAATCGAATAAAGAACAAAAGCCATTGTCAAATGAGTAGCTAATCTATATTGTGAAACCCTCGGGACGTCCTTGTCAGAATTATTACTCGGGTCCAGGCCCGATTTCACCATCCACCATCCTATTCCTCCTTGAGCAATTAACAAACTCCCAGCGAGAAACATTCTCTTTTTCATGCCTGGGTTAAATCTCCCCCTAATCCAGAAGTATGCACAAGGAACGAGGAATGCTATTCCTATAGCTCTGCCCCACATTCTGTGGAGATACTCCATGGTCCAGATAAATTTAAATTCGTTCAAAGTCATTTCTTCTCCTCCTTTGAACTTGTATTCCGGAAACTGTTTGTATTTCTCAAATTCCTCTTCCCACTCCTTGTTGCTGAAAGGTGGCTTCATCGTCTTGAAAAGATCCCAGTTAACCATACTCAATCCCGATTCCGTGAGTCTCGTCACTCCGCCCAAAGCCACTGCTCCGTAAGTCATCCCTGCGCATCCCAAGAGCCAAAATCCTATGGCCTTTCTCGACTTACTCGTTACCGATGCATTTGTCAACGATTCTCCCAGAAATCTCCTTGATTCTGTGACGACGTTTTGGTAAACTTTCGGGACTTGTTGTATAGACTTCACGAAAGTCGGAGACTTCGAGATCTTCGAGAGCATCGACAGCATCTAAAAATCTAGTAACAATGGAAATTAAGCAAAAACATCACAAGGAGATCCTGAAAGCTAAAAACCGAAGAAAAAAACGAAATTTATTTCCTAACGACATTGATCTATTTTCTAATCTATCCATACTTGGAGCAAAATCAAAAATCAAAAACTTCCGGGATCATTCAAGACTGATGTTCTTCTGTCGGTGGGATCGGGAGTTTTGGAGTAAGACCTAGAGTCTCGTATTTGAAACGCCAATAGGAAACAACCATTCTGTCCCAAATGTTCTGAGCATCGGTCATTGCTGGGCGAACGTCGAGGACTGTGAACAATTTACTTTGAGGGTCCACAGCACCGCCATCATAATAATCAATAATGTATCTCACATCTTTCTGCCCACAACGATCCACAATCCAGTCGTGGCGATCAAAAGGAAGGCCATATCCGAGCCAACTGCGGAATCTCGCTCGAGGAGAAATATTCTTGGCATCTCCCTTGAAACTCTTGAGTCTCGGACAGTCACATTCACTAAAACAAAGGTTCTAAAAGTATAAGGTTTGAAAGCACTCACGGATGGAGGAGATTTTCCCACTTGAGGACTTCCTTCCAGGCCTCCTCATTGTTAGCGTTGTGGATTCTGATGATGTTCTCCATGTCCGTTTCCGTCAACTGATCTTCCTGCCATCTCCAGCCTTTCCTCAACATGGCGTTCCAGAACATCTGGGGAGAAGGATACTCCCAAGTTTCACCAGTTTCAGATTGTGCTTTCGGGATCGTGGACTTTTCTCTCCTCGTGGATAAGAGAAATGGTTGATCAGGGGCCGGTCTCTGGTTCGGTGGAGGCATCTAAAAACAATAGTATATATAAATTCGTGCGTTTAGGCACTTACAGCATTAAGGGGATCGATCTCGTCTTTCTTTATCGCGACGGCTCCAGAAGAAGGACACTCGCTGACGTAGACAGATCCATGCTTCGAGGGACATCCGCCGGAACTCACTGTTGATAAGGCGGCTTGAGCTAGTTTCTTGTCGACTTTGCCATCAGCGTGTACAGGACATCCAGCTTCCTGGAACAAAATTATGATGAAATAGTTAATATCAATATATATAGAAATCCAAAACGAACCTGTCTCGGACTTGTTTCCGACGATTGTTGATTTCCCATATTAGAAAAAAGATCCTGGAAATTCAAAAATTTAGAAATGTTTAAATAAAAAACGGATAAAAGTTTGAGGAAAGTGAAAAAGCACAGCTATAAAAACAGAAAATTCGAGGCCCCGGAACGCAGCTTGCACAAAAAATGGCCGCAGTCAGAGCAATTCAACGGAAAACGAAGAAAAAGTTTGATCTCGAATAAATGTGAGAGTTGAAAACATTTAAAATGAAAGAGTTTGATGTAAACAATCTAGAAAGGAAACTTGTTATCGTAAATAAGAAATAAGTAATTTGAAGGGAATATCTCGACACGAATTTTTGATTTAAGATACTCGCTCCAAAGATTTTCATTAAATTTTGTAAAATTCTAGAAATTTCCATTAAATTTACGAGAATTCCAGGGTTTTTCATCAGATTCCGAA
>VOSG01000054.1:50312-118856 GCA_009761265.1 Halicephalobus sp. NKZ332
ACGTTTCGTCAGCTTGGCTCGATGTGGTGTTCGTCATCGACACTTCCTCTGTCGTCAGAAGCGTTGATCTGAACAGATTGGGAGGAACAATTGCGGGCTTTTTCACGAAGTTCACCATCGATCAAGAAAATGATCAATCAACCAGAGTGGGGATCATCACTTATTCCGAAGAACCCAAGGAACGAGATGACTTGGAAAAATTCAAAAATTGGGAGTCACTTTATTCTGCTTTCACGGAAATCGGGAAGTACAGGAACGACAGAGAATCTGCAGTAGACATAGGAAAAGCCCTGAAGGAAGGACAACAACTTCTGAAGAAACAAAATTCTCACAGAATTCCAGTTATCGTTGTCATCGGAGCTTCGTCAAAGTAAGTTCGAGTTTTAAACTTAAAAACTAAAAGAGTTGATTTCAGTTCGGAGTATGTGGATCCAGAAGCTATCAAAACTGCCCTCGAAATCAAAAAATCAGGAATCAAAATAGTTTCCCTGACTTTCAAGACGGATTCGAATACTTCCGTAACACCTTTGAACGAACTTGCTTCGAAACAAAGTTACGGCTTAGTCTCCACTGATCCTGATCTTTATGGGAAACTCTCGAACATCCTTGCAGAAGTTAATTGCATTTGTCCTTTGCTAACTTTTCAATTCAACTTCGAAGATCAAATTTTTGGAGACTGTGTCCAAGGATTCCACGGACAGACTCCACCATCCATCGCTCAGTTGATGTGTGAATTGTCAGATGGGATTTTGGTTCCTGTCACGACAAAAGCGAAACTTGATTTCTTGACGGAAAAAATTGTGCCGATAGAAATAGGAGAAACAGATTCCTTCACGATCGGTCTTCATCATTTTCCGGAAGAAGATACGGAGGAATGGATCTGGCAGTACTACAACAAGACACAAATTCCCCTCGGGAGCTTCCAAGATTGGCAAAGCGGTTCTCCTGAGGTCGTCGGTGAATCTTGTGGAGCGGCTACCAAGGGATCGAACTCCTGGGCCTTTGTCCCGAGTTCCTGCGACCACGTCTCCGCGAAACCGTACATCTGTCAAACGAAAGCTTGTGATTCCACCCACTTCTGCGATTTGGAGGCCGGAATCCGGGCTGCTCAAAAACACCAAAAGTTGTTGAACATCTTGAAGGTCGGGAGAAACACGAACATTGATGTAAATAGACTTTAAAGTTGTAAAAAAGAAAATGTAAAATTTCAATGAAATTGTCAATAAAACTATGAAATCTTCATTGGTGATTTTTTCGAATTAGCAAGGAATAGCAGAAACGTTATTCACAACGAAAATCCACAGAAAAGACTGCGATTACTTACGGACAGTCAAAAAGTCGAAATAAGCTCTATTCGACAGTCAATCCACTTTGAAGAAGCACGAAATTATAACAATATTGTCTTGGAATGAAAGTTTGTCAGTAGAAAAAAAAGGAAATTATTTGCCAGTTGATCTATTTTAGATAGGTGTGAAGTGGTAGAGTATTTTCTCACGACGAAAATCTGCAGAAACTACCGTTTCCTGCAACCTGGCGCGATTCAGCCGATTTCAATTTTGACCACCGGCTTCTCCGCGCGCGTAGTTACTCCGGGATGATCGTATTTTTTTGTTTCGCGGCATTAGTCATCGTCTGTTATCTCTTTTTAGTGAATATGAGTGACGACCCATGGTCCGATAACTATGTTCCCCAGCCTCCTCCACAGCCTAGGAAGTCTCGTAGTGTGGATAGTGACTTATCCGATAACACCGTAGAAGATCCCAAGGAGAGCGAAATCGAAACCTTCATTCAAGAAGAGAATGAACCTCCCGAATGTGTCCCGGAGCCATGTGTGACTTCAAATCCCGAACTTCCTCTGCCATCTAACCCCGAAAAACCTGCAGCCGTCGAAAGACCGAAGTTGAAAGAAGTCAAATTCCAGGTTCCTGCCGATGACGATCTTCAAGGAGAAACAGACGACAGAAATGATGCTAAAGAAAATACCGCCGCAACTTACACTTCTCCTTTCGCTAACCGTGGTGGAAGCAGTGGATTTGCTGGTCGTGGAGCTTTCTCTGGCCGTGGTGCTTTCGGACGATCCGATGGAGATCAAAAAACCACATCAACCTTTGGTCAAAGCGATAGAAGGGGATTCAACATTTGTGGTGGGTTTTCTGGACGTAGTCAATCCGCAGAATCTTCTACTTTTGGACAACGAAATAGTTTCGGGAGGTCAGATGATAATCAAAAAACTGAATCGACGTTCGACAACACTCGAGGATTTGGTGCCCGAGATGGAGGTGTCTCCAAAGAAGAAAACGGATTCGGCAGCCGTCGTGAATTTGGTTTTGGTGCTCGAGGTGGAGGTTTCGGAAATTCCAGGGGTACTCAGAGCGCTGGATCTAACATCAAGAGCTTCGGCGGAGGTTTCAGTGGCGGCTCCACAGGTGAAGGAAGCAGTACCAGTTTCGAAGGTCGTGGTGGATTCTCTGGACACACTCAGTCAACAGAATCCTCGAATTCAAACCAAAGCCGTGGCGGAGGTTTCGGTTCTGGTAGTCGAGGAAGTTTCGGAAGTTCGAGCAACGATAATCAAAACTCCGGATCGTCTTTTGGGTCTTTCAGAGGTCGTGGTGGATTTGGAGCAAGCCGTGATAATTCTGGGCAAGGTGAAGGATCTGGTTTCGGTGGAAGAGGTGGTGGGTTCGGCAGCAGAGGCGGTTTCAGTTCGAGTGGGACTGGCTTGAGTTCTGAAAACAACCAAAGGTTCAGTTCAGATGGCTTCAGAAATGTCTCAAACAGTGGACGTACATTTTCCAATGACCAACCTACAGACACCAGGAGTGAATCCTCTCAATTTAAGAATGAACAAGATGACGAAGATGCCGATCCAACTCGTGCTCCAAAAGGATACGAACCCAGCGTACGTTCTGTCGGCGAAATTGTTAAAGAAGACGAGGCAAACGCCAATGAATATGCAAGTGTTTGTCACGACGATGAAGACTTGGTTGTTACTGGCTACAACGGCGAAGACACGAGAATCGACAAATGGACCGAAGCTGGTTTTCCGGATGAGCTTCTCGCGAATATTTTGCGTAGCAAATATAACCGACCGAGGAAGATCCAAGCTGCTGCCATTGCTTTGATTCGTGATGGATATGGTAATGTCGAGTTCCTTGATTTTAATCTTTATTGGCTTTTTAGATGTGAAAGGCCACGCAGAAACTGGTTCTGGAAAAACAGCTGCCTATCTGCTTCCGATTATTGCCGAGATCGTCCAAAGAAAAGGCACAGGAACTTGGTCTTCCGAAGTCTGTTCTCCTTTGGCGATCATCATTGGACCTACACGGGAACTCGTTCTTCAAGTCTATGAACAAGCAACGAAGTTTGCCGTCGCAACCGGTGTTACTGTCGCTAAAGCTTACGGCCAGTATTCTCCCGGGAAAAACGCTAGAGATATTCGCGAGGGCTGTGATATTCTTTGTGCAACCACTGGTAGATTGAAGCACTTTGTCGAAAGTGGCGATGTTCGCTGTATTAATGTGAAGTATTTGGTTTTGGATGAAGCAGATTCTCTCCTTGAAGGTATTTTTATTCATGATATTCGCCACATTCTCTCCAATAACGGATTTCCTAAAAAAGAAGACCGACAAACGATGCTCTTTAGTGCCACTTTCTCGGATAGTGTCAATGAATTTGCTAAAGAAATCCTGCGAGAAGATTGTGCTTTTATTTCGATCAACAAGAATGCAACGAACAAGAGGATCAGACAGCAGTTCCTAGTTGTTGATGAACATGAAAAATGTAACAAACTTTTTGAACTCTTAATGACGGAAAAGGCTGCTGGTATGTATAACATAGTTGTTTTTTTGTAACTCGTGCTTTCTAGCTGGAGGAGACGTTAACAAAATCCGTCGTACGCTGGTGTTCGTTGAAGCGAAAAGGACAAGTGATATGGTTGCTATATACTTGTCGAAGAAGGAAATTGCAGCAGCTTCAATCAACGGGGATCGTGGGCAGCATCTCCGAGAAAAAGCACTACTTGAATTTCGTCGAAGAACGGTTTCAGTTCTGGTGGCCACCGACGTTTGTGCCAGAGGCATCGATATCCCTGATCTAGATCATGTAAGTATTGTATCATAGTGAGTTTTGGGAGTATCGTCCTTTAGGTTATCAACTACGATCTTCCTGATAGGGTTGTGACCTACATTCATAGAGTTGGACGTGTGGGCCGGATTCGTCCTGGATTCGCGACTTCCTTTGTCTCACCGTTTGGTCAAGATATTCCTCTTCTAAAAGAGGTCAAAGATATGTACTGTAAGAACAACACGGAAGTCCCTGAGGAGCTTATCAAGTTACTCGAATCACAAGATATTTCCGCATTCGTCGAGGATATTGGCACTGGACAAAAGGATCAATTTAATGATGCTGAGAGGAATAACGGAAATTCAGAGCTCACTAATTTTTAGTTTGAATTTGTTGTGTTTGTAGAGTTGGTTTTTGCATTCGTTTTTGTATCGTTATAGCGCTGGTTCTTTTTAACACGTGTTAGATAAAGTGAAAATGAAAATCAAGCTGTAGTTTATTCTGTGTTCTGGAATATGTTCTTCGACGTTGAACAGCTCATCTACATGAAGATTGAGTGGGTTTTGAAACACAATAGGTTTCGTAGGTAAGTTCTTCAGAGATGGAAACCAGCAGAGGAAGAGTCGATTTCGAAGTTTGGTTTTTCTCCATATTCCCAGTCATATGGATCTTTGAATTTGATTCTTCGTTTTTCGAAAACTTGTGTGAATATTTCTCTCAAGAAATCATAGTTCGGACGAGATTCAAATTTTAATCCTACAAAATAGTCAAGGATTTCGTAAAGTTCGAAAGGTCCATCTTCGAAAAGTCTAGAAAAAGCAGCTTTTTTTGCTTCAAATAATTTCCTTCCATTTCCATCGACATTTCTCCAGGGTAGTTTCCCATAGATGAATTCCCTGATCATGAACAACCAAGACCAGCAATCATCTCGTCTTCCTTGGTCCTTTCGCATATTAACATTCGGAGAGGAGTATCTATCCGTTCCTAAAAAAGGAACCTTCTTCCTGGATTCCTTGATTTTCAATTCTTCGTGATGATCTTTTTTCAACTGAAAAAGTTTTAAAAGTTAATAGGAAAAAAACTTTACAAAGTTCACATAGCAACGAGCGAAACCAAAATCGAGCAGTAGGACTCTCCGGGATTCAGAAGCATAGTACCCCAAAGCGAAATTGGAAGCCTTGATATCTCTGTGGATAAACCCGATGTTGTGCAATTCTTCAATCGCCTGGAATTACAGCGTTAATGGAAATTGATATATGAAAATTCATATAAAAATTTGACACACAGAAACTCACATTCAGACACTGATAACCGATTCTGAGACTAGTGGAGATAGAGAAACGATGTTGAGAGCATTGACGACGAAGCCAGCTGATAGAAGGTCCAGTAAGAGACATTATAACGATATTCACATCTTCCGAGATTCTTCCATAAGTGATGAGCTTGCAAAAGTGCTCCGAATTCTGAAGCTTACTCAATACATCGATTTCGACAACGAGAGTGTCGTTGAATCCGGATTTTTTAATTTCTGTCTTCATCGCCGCAAATTCTGTTTTTCCATTTTTGTCGAATTTGACTCCATAAACGACACCGCAACCTCCACGTCCAAGCTCCTCAAAGATCACGAATCTCCCGGCCACGACATCTCCGACTTCGTATTCAGCTTTTCCTCTGGATTCTGAAGAAGATTCTTTTCGAATCTCCGAGCTCTTCATTGATTCTTTCTTCGACATCTTCATCGATTAAAAAATGGAAAAATAAAAGAAGGAAAACAGAAAATTTGAATAAAATCTCACTAAAGCCTCTGGAACATTCTGAAATTCGACGGGAATGTTCAAAATCATCTAAAAGAAAATTTTCAGAAGTTTCTAAATATTCTGGAAGTTCATGCCAAAAATATTTTGTAACATTTTTTATTTTAAATTTTCTAATAGAAATTTCAATTTTTATAAGGTCGTAAAATTAACTCCAAGCGGATTTCCTCGAGGTAAAAAGCTTCTCCATCATCGCTGGATCTGTTGAAGAATCTGTTCCTTGAATATTCAATTTTGTTTGCCACCTCATCAAAGCTCTCTGAAGACTGTCTGAAATACAAAGTCCTGGTCGAATTTTACTTGTTTTGAGTTGATGGTCTATAATCTGAGCAACTCTATTCACCGCTTGGACCCTCGTTAATTTCCCTATCTTCATCAAATAAGCCGCTGCGAAAGCTGGAGCTCGATTCCTGCAACGAACCGAGTAGATGAGGACGGATTTCCTCGCTGCCTTCGCTTTTTCAATGCACGAGATCGCTTCTTGGAAATACATCGTCAGATCCACTCTCGGTTCATCCACAGGAGGATAGAATGGAGGATTTATATTCCTGGAAAAAGATGGATTTGGATATCTGGAATCTGGTCTGAGGTCGATGGAATCGTCTTTTATCGAAATAGACAACGTGGTTCTGCTGTGTGCCGTCCGGGTTCCGCAGAGACAAGGCACCTCTGTCCTCGTCCGGCCTACAGTATCTGCCTCAGGACCGCTGACATCGATGACGAACTCGATGTTCAGTCGACAGAGCAAGTTGTGATTCAAACTCGCATCAATTCCTCCGCAAAAAACGAAATCATCAATCTGGAAAACAACTTCTCCAATGTAGTGAGATTTGCTTTTCGGGTTTAAATCTGGAAAATCTGGGACGTTTTCTATCTGTCTCCAAGTTTCTTTGGGTTTGAGGACTTTTGGCATTTCCGACGTCTCGAGGTTGGACTTTTCTTCATCGACTTTTTCGTCGTTTGAATTCCCTGTCGATATGGAAGAATGACTGTCTTTTTTAGGAAGAAAAAGATGAATGTGAGCAGAATCCACGATCCCACTATGACTGTTCGCTGTAGGAGTCCGACTAAATTCATTTCATTAGATCATTTTTAAAGTAAATAATTACTCGAGATATTGCTTGATGTTAAAAATGATTTCTTTAAAATTTAAAGATTAAAAAAAGATTTATTTAGAATTAAAAATATAACTTACTTGAGACGTCGGAGATTGTAGCAGCTGCCATTCTCGCTCCCAGAATCCGTGTTCGCGGTCCCGCGACGGCTCCCTGTGGAACCAGCACTCATGTGTCTTCCATTAGGGATGCTCGGCATAGATCTCCTCAAGGAAGGCTTGAAGTCCGTCAGTTGACAAGGCAACGTGATCGCGTACTCGTCCACTAAAGTATAATTACTCAGGAAATCGATAACTTGACGAATTTTAAGTACAAAACCTGGATTTTTTAAATAGAAAAAATTTTGAACTTTCAAAACAAATCGATAATTTTAAGTCTTTTTTATGTGAAAATGAATAATTGTGAATTTACGTATATAAAAAATCGATAATTTCGTACTTTTTATATATAAAAATTAAGCTTACGGTCGTCAATGTTTCTCATGGAATCGGCCCCGGGAGAATCTACAGGTCCAAAAATGGATTGACGTCTGGTTCCCACAGGGGCCGTGGGAGGGGGCTCGGTGTTAACTCTCAGGGTGAACCGGCCTACCCCCCGGGCCCTGTTCCTCGAAGACATCTGGAGACTCTGGGATCGATTAATTTTGAAGGATTGCCTGAGGCAAAAGAATTGATGACTCTACTCAGAAAACAGAAAAAGGAAAAACGGTAAAAAGCCTCGAGTTTAAGTGGTAGCAATGGCAATTACACGGACAGGTAAGCCAATTTCTGAACGGACAAACACTCTTTTCATTTTACAATTAAAGTAAAACGTTTATTTCTCAAGAAAAATATAAATTCCAAGATTTAGAAATTTTGAAATTAAATGTAAAGCTCCGCTTTTTTTTATTTTATTTTTTATTTGCTGGATTATCCTTGACGAAAGTAGTTATCTTCAGCGAAAACCAACGAGGGTACTTGATGTGGAGGTCGTGGCCACCTTGAGCATGAATTTCAAGCCTATAATTTCTCGATTATCATCATAAAAATTCTGCTGCAAAAGTGTTTTAAAATAAATTTAGACTTGTTTTGTAAAGTTGGAATTATTTAGTAACGATAATAATAATGATTTTGCTATGAAAGTTTCTCGGAAAGAAATTATGGAGTTTCCGATTCAAACTAATTCGAAAAGTTCATACGAAATCCTAATTTCAGCAATTTTCATTTAAAAAAACTGACTTTGCATGAGGAACTTTTTCAGTGATGAGCTTCGGATCCATGATGAACCGATCGTTTCCCCCGTTGATAAGGAGAACGGGCATCTTGAGTTGGTTCAAAACATGATCTGAGGGGAACCTTCCTCCGAGATCTCGGTATACCGTAGCTACAACATCGCAAAGATCTGCCCATTGTTTAGAGAAAAAGTCTTCAGAATAATGTTCCAAGTAGGGTTCTCGAGAACTTTGGAGCCATTGCTTGGTGTTCCTCATTCCTTTAAAAGCCATATCTCCTCGAAAGTCTACTCTGGTGGAGGTTGCTAAGAGGATCATATGAGATACTAGGGACTTCCCTATAGCCCCTACATGCACTGCCGTTCGACCTCCCTCGCTCCACCCCAAGACCACGAACGGAGTCAAATTCAACTTCTTCATCAAGTCAACACAGTAATCCGCATCCATTTTGCATCTGTTGACTTCCTGAACCCTATCTGGGGGTCTCGAGGTACCATATCCCGGGGGGTCAAGGACTACTATGGTCGCCCAAGCAGGATCAAAGGCCTTCAGAACGGGTTCCGGGTAGTCCTTCTTGTAGCACCCGACTCCTCCTGGAATGAAGAGGAAGTTCACAGGCCCGTGTCCATACTTACAGTAGCCTATTTTCAAATCTCGGACTTCCATATGGCTTTCCTCGAGTGTGGTTCCGTTTTCCACTGTCATTTTTTCTGCAATCTCGTTAGCCATATTATTACGGAAATCAGAATTGAATTTCTTATCTTCCCGATGCGGATCTTGGAAACTTTCCAAGTGAAAAAAATATGAAATTTAGGATTTACGTGACTTTCACAATTTCTAAAGAAATCGGGAAGTTCTAAAAAATTCAACAAAAAACAATGTTTATAATTATTCAAGTGTAAACAATTTGTAAAATTATCTCAACACGGATTTCTAGAACATTCTAATTAAAACTGCAAACTGAAAATCAATATTTACATGACTTCTAAAAGTTTTAAAATTGTTTTATAGGCTACGTATACCATAATTAAAACCTTTCAAAAAGGCACTTATAATTTAAAAAAACTCGAAACATGGAAATGTAAATGTAAAAATATAATTCCTCAATAAGCAAAAAGTAAAAAGTTGAATAAACGACGTAAATGGATCGATCGAATTTGAATCACAGAGGATGGACAGAAGAAAGGAGAACAAGAAAAGGAACAAGGTCACGGGCATGAATCAAGTGAGAGCCGACAGTCGGGTATTTGAAAGGTCAGGTACTGAGTTAAATTCGAGACCCCCTCTGATATAATCGATTAAAAAGACAAAAGAAACGTCATGCCTATAAAAGATCTAAGAGTATCATCAGGAAACTTCGAAATTGTAAAATTTGAGGTAACTTTTCCAAAACAAATCATTTCGAAACGAGTTCCTGGGACTCATAAAAAAGTAAAGAATGTGTTTTTCTTATGGGAGTAATTTCTAACTAAATTGTTATAGGAATTGAAAACACTTCTTTTACACACCTATCTAGAAGTTTCGGAATTTTCGAAACTTTTGTTCTCTGATATTCACAAAAGTTTCAACTGGATTTTAAAGGCTCTGATTCATGGAATGTAACCAGTTAAATAACAAAAAATTGATAAAACAAAGAAAAGACAAATAATCAATCTCTTAAAACCCGTGGTTAAGTTTCGAAAACCAGTTTCGGAATTCACTGTCTCAGCTTCATCTAGAAAATCATAATGGCGTCTGAATTTTATTAAATATGGTGAAACAAAAGTAGTTTAATTCAGAAACAAACAAAATTCATAAGTCAGAAAAGTACAATTCACGTGGGACTAGACTTCGATAAGATCGCAACTGTCGCCAAGGAGAATAGACTTTCTAGTCCGACCAGGCCGAGTTGAATACAGGAACCGATTTTCTCAATCAAAAAAACATTGGCTTGGAAGAAACCAAAATACACAGACAACGCTAGAACTGCCAACGACAACAGGATCGAGAAGGAAATATATGTAGGGGTTTCCGTAAGATTTCCTCGTTCGGCTGAAGTGGTTTCGTTAAATCTCAGTTAAAACTATTTATTTGATGAATAATGAAACTTGTTTTTTTACGGAACCAATATCGAATATCAAATTTGCAAGATAAATTAAGTACTTTTTGCAGAGACCATCGATGAGAAACTTTCAAAGAATAAAAAATCAAGTTTCAAAATAAAAATTGTTGGTTCTATCAACAACGATACTTAATTTATCCTCGGATTATGGGAATAGCCACCGGTTCTTGCAAGGAATAGTAACCTAATTTGAAATCGAAAAGAAATCCGGAATTTCATGTTAATAAATTTTCAATATCTCAAAGATGGAAATTGGAGAAGTAAAGGTTAAAAATAGCTGATCATAACTCGAAAAATTCCCTTTGTCCTTCAGTTACTATTTTAAGGTTTTTTGAAATAAAATAAGTATTACCAAAACTTATTCTCGTCGCTTCTATCGGCACGAAGGTGATCAACAGCAAAATTTCGCAGACATCTACATAAACTGGATTCTCGAAATAATTATTTTTCAGAATAAAACATATTACTAGTAAAATGAAATAAAGAATACTGATCCTCGTACTGGTATAAAGTAGAATTTGAAGTGGCAGGGATGATCTCTGAAAAATTTATTTTCTTACTCTCTTTGAAATTTTTAATTTACTCAGATTTACAAAAATGTTTAATTTCTAATTTTTGGATTTTTATTGGAAACTAAACTTACAACGTTATTTACTGTCTGTGTACCAGACATTTCGAAGTTATATTAATATTACTAATACTATTGGTATTAATATTATTTATATTAAAATTATTAACACTATTTACGCTACTAATATTACCAAATAAAGGGTTAAATTTAGCAATATTGTAATTTTGAGAATTTTCGGCAGAGTCCAAAAAGTGCATTTTTGTCTCCATGGAAACAACTCAAACGACATTCGGATTATTTTTACTTTCCAAAATTCGAAATTTCTTCCCAAATGAGCAACCGCTGTCTACCATAATTTCGTCATTATTTTATTTAATATTTATGAAACAATCAGTCATTTTCCAACAGAATTAATTAAAACTTTGATTTCAATTAATGAAATTCAACGATGATTTTGGGAGTCGTTGAAAAAATTTGATGTTGACTTCAGAGAGGATGAGGAATTCCACGATACTTCAGAAGATATAGGAAAGATTTGAGGATGGCTTCGGAAGATCTTGTGAACATTTAATGATGACTTCGGAGGTTGTTGATGGAAATGTACAATGGTTTCAGAAGACATCGGGCAAACCGCTTTTGAGGGAAAAAGCAGCTCTGTGGAGGGGCTCTTCGGGATCGTAGGTGCAGAGACAAGTTCTCGCTACTCCTGGGAAACGCTTATTTTTGGAGTAGCAGATAGGCACTGATCCCGGTAAACAATGGAGACATAGCTGAAAGATAAAAATTCAATCAATTTAAAATATAATAAATTTAATCTGAAAACTTACTTCATCACAAGTCACAACTTTAGAGAACTGAGGAACGATAACTTTAAATTTTTTAGTATCACAAAGATTTTCTTTAATTTTTTTATTTTCTAATTTCTCCCAAATTTTTTCGTAGTTTGAATTTTGAAGAATATTTTTACTCAAAAAGTTCTCAAATTTTTTATTTTCTTCGAAATAGGGAAGTTCTGCTCTTAAAGCACTGTAAAATTTCGAAAAATCAGAAAGTTCATTTTCATCAATATTTTCTTTTTTTAAATGACCAAAAGACATTAAATCGGGACACAAGAATTCCCAAAACTCTAATACTTCCAAAATTTCATTCTTTTTCTCATTTTCCATAGAGAAAATTAATTTGGGAAAAATTAGGAGTAAAATTATAAAATATTTCATTTTTTCAAATCTTGAAGAAAAATTAAATTTTTTCAGATTTTATAAGAAAAACGGTTCTGAGTCATACCGGAAATTTTTTTCGAAATTTATGAATTTTCAAATTTTTCAAATATTTTTCGATTTTTGATTGTTGTATTTTTACTTTTGTTTTTAAAATTCTTTATCATCCATGACTCGGCATTTTTGAATTCCAAAGATTTTAAGATCAATAATTTTTAAGGCAAAGGTAACCAAATTTTAGAAAAGTAAATGTTTTTGTTAATACACTTTTAAAGATAAATTTTGTTGAAAACCTTTTTGATTAGTTTTTCAATTAATCAATTTAATCCTTTATTTTCGACTTTTTATGAAAAGAAAAACAAAAACAACCATCTGATTAGTCACAAATTACGTTAATGGAAGTGCTATTTTTTGAATTGAACTTAAAGAAATGAAAACAAAAAAATTATTTCGTCTAATTTGAAATTGATGTATTTTGAATAAAGTAAAGAGAGAAAACTGACTATTCTATTAGTTTTCAAGGAATTTGTGATTTTATGGAAGAACGAACAACTGCATTCCGAAGTACTCGATCACAAATCCAGGATTCAAGAAAGGAGATATGGAAACATTAATTGCTTTCCTTCCGGAATACTAAAATTCCAAAAACAACTTTTCCTTAATTATTTCCGAAATCTCTAAAAATCGAAGAAATCGGAATTGCTGTAGACATAAGAGATAATCCTTGAGTGGATTAATTCCGAAATTGGTTTACTGTAGTCTGATTTTTTTGGAGTTTTTGAACATTCAAAATAAAAAATTCCCTAAATCCTTTTTTGAGAAAAGTTCAATTGTGTTTATCTTCTTGAACTAAAATTCGAGTCCAATTTAGTTTAACATTAGTCTCGAAATGAACTCTTAGGAACGAGTTTAAAAGAATCAAAGAACGATCAAACTCTTTTTAAATTTTTTTAATTTCTGGATTAATCAACTTCCAAAAATGCAAATCATGTACTTTGAATATTTATAAAAAAAATTGTGCTTGATATATTGATGAAAAGAACAAAAAAATAGAGCATAATTACATGTTTTGGTTATTGATCTAGAGAACTTGTAATCGATATATGATCGCTTGACAAGCCTCGAATATAAAAGTCAAAGAGACCAGGAATTTCACTCTTTATTTTTCTTCGACAACAGATGGTTTTAAAGTTAAACTTCTTTGTTTTTTTAAATCTTTGAAGCGAATTTTAAATCCCTCAAATAAACTTTAAACTTTTAAAGTAAATTCTAAAATTTCAATTTTTTAAAACCATTTTTGAGCTTTATAATGAATTTTAAAATTAACTTAAAAAGAATTGAGTGATTTAAAAATATTTACCTTCCGTGTTTGAGTATATTTTAGGAATTGGTAGCAATCATGTACTTTAGCGATCGATAGAAAAATTTATAATCGGTATATTAATATTGAAAAGCGTTTTTTTAAATTGAATAAATTTGAACTCTTTTTTATTCTGCGAATAATTTTTAATATTGAAATTCAACCTCATTATTTTTCTAGATCATCAAGGATATTAAAATACAGCCTTTTTGACAATCTGATAAGACCCGAACTCCCGTTTTTGGACTTTCCGATATCAGCCCATAAAAACCAAATAAAAATTATTTTTATTTTTTTCCAAAATGAATGAAGTTGGAAAAGTCGAGGAAAATGGAAAGAATAATGGAGTCCTCCAGAACTCTGGAAAAGATCCAAAAAATAAAAAGTTGGTCTTCGCTCATGCCATCTGGAGACATGGAAAAAGAAATCCGATAGCCATGTACCAGACCTGCCTGAGCAAAGAGGAGGATTTTGTCCATGGACTGGGAGAACTCGTTCATGTAAGTTTAAGTTTAATGTTTAAAAAATAAGTAACTTTACATTCGGAAAATAAACACTTTCGTGCCAAGATCGTTGTTTTTGGAAAACTTAAAAAACCTTTGAAATGATTTTATTACGGAAAATACTTGATCCATTTCTCAAACTTAAATTGTATTTTTTAAAAATTATTTTAATCCGACATTCAAGGAAGGGATGATGGAACATTATGAGTTGGGGAGGAAACTAAGAAAGAGATTCATCGAAGAAACATCTTTGGTGTCTCCAATTTACATCTCAAAAGAAATCCATATCAGATCCACCTACGTCAACAGGACCATCACGAGTGCTCAATCCCATTTTCTATCTTTTTATTCTGGATCTATTCCTGGAAAAGATTATCCCCTTCATGAATCCTGGCCTCAAACCTTTTTCCCCGTACCCGTCCATGCCTCCCCAGACATCGCCGACCCGGTACTCCTGGGATCTGCTCATGAAAGTAGCAGGGAATATATCAAAAATGTCATCACGAAGACCCCTCAGTTTAAGCAATTTATCGAGAGGAATAGGAATATGTTGGAAAAGATTATCAAAAATTCCGGGCATCCAGAGTTTTCTGAAGCTGTCAATGGAAATTGGATTATGGTTTCGAAACTTTTTGGAATTTTTGACACTATTATCCATGAACATCTCCTCGATCTTCCAAGGAGCCCTTGGGTTGATGAAGTTTATGAAGAAGTTGGTGATTTTGTGGACGAATACTATGCTCATATTTTTGGGTTCACAGCAGATCCAGAAATCCGACTTCAAGCTGGGAAGATCTTTGGAGGTCCGATCCTCTGGGAAATCATCGACAGATTCAGATATGCTCTCGGGATCGACTTGGACAAGATAAAGTTGAAAGGAAAAATTCCGAAGAAATACTACGTCTACTCTGCTGTGAGTTTAAATTTTCCCTGGTTTTTTTAATTAAAATTTAGTTATTGATGTTAAACAAAAATTTCAGCACGACACAAGTATCATCCAACTTTTCGCTGGATTGGGGTTAGGAAAAATTGGATTCGATACAATAAAAAGACCTGAAACTGCGGACGCGGTTACTATAGAATTGTGGCAAGGAGAAGACGGATCTACAGTAGTTAAAGTGAGTAAAAAATAAACTTACTTTAAAAGTCGATAGTTCGAGATCGAAATCTGAATTTGTCGTTCTGGGACATAGGTACAAAATCTATGAAATGGTCAGTGACTGGTGTTCCAAGAAAAAAAAGTAAGAACGAGTTGGATTTTAGAATGGAATTTTAAAACAATCTGTCTCAGAAAGAGAAATTTAGGTTCTCGTTGAACTGTCTGTAAATTTCGATGAAAACAAAGTCAAACTTAAAATTTTATTTTTTACTTTTTAAGTACAATTGAAATTCCAGCTTTTTTACTTCCGAAAGGGGTGCGAAGACCCCATTGATATGAGCAAGGAAGTTTCCGGGGACGTGGACACAGAAGAAGGCTTTTCCCTCGAACAGTTCATCAGGAGGTCCGAACCTTACAAGCCTGACAATTATAATAAATAGGAATATTAGAAGATGGAAATTACCTTTGAAAAGGGTCTTATAAAGTTGCTGATTTAAAGATTTAATTTTTTTGTGGTTTTTCTATATTAAGATTTTTTTGAATTTGGTCCCGTGGATAAAGTCAGGATTTTTTCGGAGAGGTTTTTGATGGAAAACAAGGATCTTTTAAGGAAATCCGCATTAAAAAAATCGAATTTTTCAGAAAAACACGTATTGGAAAATCGGAAACTGTCGAGAAAATCCGTATTAAAAAATCGAAACTTTCTAGGAAATCCGTATTAAAAAAACTGAATTTTCCGAAAAAAAATTGGAGCTCTTGAGAAATATTCATTAATACCAATTCATTCAAAATATTCATTAATATTAATTTGATTAACGAAAATGGATTCAAAGAATTTATTAAAATTAATCAATTGAGAAATCAAAATTAATTTAATCGATCAAAATAAAAAGTTCAATTGCGTCATTGATTTACTTTAAATTAAAGAGAAAAATTAAAGATTTCATTCTACCCTTTTGATTTCAGAGGATTACCCTGGATTCTTCGTTCGGAAATTAAACAAATGCGGAAGAAAAGAAAACAATTAGATAATGGAATTAATAAATTTAAGGTTGCTAAAAATAAAATTAAAGATCAGTTTTTTTAAATAAGAAGAGCTATGAAAGAGACATCAAATGAACTCTTGACAGAATCCTAATGAACTCTAAAAGTATTCTATTAGAGTCTGAATGAGTCTTAAAAATATAATAGTTCGAATGAACTTCAAAAGTACTCTAATGGAACCTCAATGGACTTAAAAGGAACCCTAATGAATTTCAAAAATGTTGTTATAAAATTTATATTAGGTTAAGGAAACGGGGATAATCACAATAATCCGAAAAGAGTTGTTATGATTTGGAGAAATATTGTTTTGCTTTTTATCTTTTGAATTTACTTTCTTGATCAAAGAAATTATTTCATTTGAAAAGCATTAAGGTAATAGTCATAAAATATGTTAAAAACTTGTCTTACCAAGATCAACATGTTCTTGGGAGATTTTTAACCCTCGTTCCTAAAAAAATGAAATGCTTATGACATTAAATATATTTTTTACCCAGTTCTAACAATTCATTTTATTACTTATCCCCTGAATATAATCCTTGTCGAGAATATATTGCTCTAACAATTTCTTTGCATTTATTTCTAGAGATAAATTTGAAATAGCAATTTTGGTGCGAAAGAAATTTATTCACTTTCGATCATTAATTTTATCGTCGATTCTTTGAACATGATTCGCATCGAGATCGGTGTTTTATGACTCAACTTCTCTTTTGACCTCCATTTTCTAAAGATTCTCAATATAGGTCTTGAAACAGAACACATCTTATTCATATCGATCATTATTTTAAATAATTTAATTATATACCAGATTTATTTGTAATATTTACTGAAGAGGTCCAAACAATGTTCTTGAAGGTAAAGATATTTTGTTTATCCGTCAACTATTATTTTCGTAATTTGTTTTTTGTCAAGCATCAAACTTATTTTTTATGAAGATTCTAGTTTGATCTTGAATTGGAAACATTTTATTTACTCTTCGATTATTATTTAAAACATTTGACTGTAGTTATATATCAAACTCATTTCCCGATAAAGACTCCAAATAATGTATCTGAAAAGAAAACATTTTATTTACCCTTCAATTATTATTTAGAATATTCCCCCTTAGTTATGTACTGAACACGTTTGTAACCTTTTCTTCTTCGCTAAATGGGCAATTGACGAGAAAAATTTTTCGACACGGTTATTCATCCAAAAGTAATTGACTCTCGGAAATTAGTTGCCCTAGTAGACTACATACCGTAATCTGAATTCCGAATCAAGATTTTGACTGTTTCAAGAAGTCGGAAAGATCGGTGTTCTGTGGGTCCCGAACAGGGTTAATCTCTTTTCCCGAGGAAATCATGGAGAGACTGTCCTTTGTATAGTATTGTTTGTCTTGTTCTTCTCAAATCAAAAAGAAATTTAACGCAATTAAATTTTTCGAAATGACAGACATAAAATTTTTCTCGAATCCTGGAAACTAACTTTTCCTTAATTTTCGGATGTAGTAGGAACGCCTACGGTTCCAATTTCGAAAATTTAAATACCCTTTTAAAATTTTTTCCGAAACAGTTTTCTTCAAGATGAAATTTTTCTTAATTTTATTTCTATTGAGAGAAATTTCTGGAGAATTAAATTCTACAGTACCCCAAGGAAATTATTTGGGATCAACTTCGACGAAAGTCAGAAACGAGAAAAATGTGACGTTTGTGGATCTGGACGAGAAGGACTCCGATGAATTGGTTATGAAATGGACCGAGCAGGCCATCTCCGGAGTCATAGCAGCGATGGCGAACAAAAAGTGAGTTTTTTAATTTCATATTAACATAGATACTAGTATCAACATGCATATTGGCATTAATATAAATACCCATACTAATGTGAATGCTTATAAAAGTATCAATACCAGGATTGTTTCTAATACTCATATTAATATTAATACAGGTCGATCAGATAAGCCAAAAGTTGTCCTTGTCTGCACTAATATCAATATTAATATTAGTGTTAAAGTTCATATTAACTTTCCTAAAGGTCCATGTTAATAATTATATTAATATCCATATTAAGATCGTGTTAACATGAACGACTGTTTAAGATTGAAGTATTTAACGACAGAAGAGAAAAGCGAACTCGAGACATGTTCGAAAGTAGCAGATTCCGTCGAAAAACATGCTTCTTGTGTTCTTCCGGCAATTCATGCTTCGAAGTACCGACCTGAGCCTTCTGGACAAAAACTCTCTAAAGAAGAAAACCAAAAACAAGTAAAAAAATTGATCCCCACAAAATTCGACACTACAAATCCCAAGAAGACTCCAGAATCAAGGATCAAAACAAATCCGAAAAAATCATCGAAAATCGAAACTTCGAGATCCGAAAACCTGAAAACTCAAATTCCGAAAGTCCAAAATCCCAAAATAGGAAGTTCGAGACTTGCAAAGTTGAAATTGAAGCCCCACAGAAGACGGTACGGTAGTGCCAAGGTTATCAATTTTTCTTCTATGAAATCAGCAGAAAAATATCGAGAACATGAGTTTTCTGTCAATGCCAAGAAGATTCTGAAAAGAAAGCAGAAAATTGGATCATTCGTGCCAGGATCGAGAGAGAGAAGAATCGGATCTTTCGTGCTAGAAACCCATAACAGAAGAAAAAGATCTTTTGCGTCAGGATCAGAAGAAAGAGAGATCAGATCTTTCGGACTAGGACCTCAAGACAGAAGAAAAAGGTCTCAGAAACCGAGAATGAGAAGTTTGGATTCCTATAGTCTGAATCCTGGACAGAGAAGATTAACCCCGATAGGATCTTTCGCGAAATTCCTGATGGCTTCTGTGATGAAAGAGAAAAATAGGACAATGCAGGAAAGAGTTCCTTGGCAGAAGATGGTTGAAAAAGCAAGATCAACAGGAATGAAAAGAAGAGAGTTGAAAAGAAAGTACAGATTGAAGGCAGATTTGGATCCTTTGGAGGAAATGGCTTTTAAGGCCTTAGAAAATAGAAACTTACTCCCGGAAGATGTGGATAATGTTATTGAAAAACTTCAAAACAATCCTGATTATCGTGCTGCCGAAAAGAAAAAGCAAGAAAAGAATCCAGTAAAGAAAATCATGGGATTAATGCGAGAAGGACTGAAGTTAGGATATATGGCTGCAGGTAGAAATACTTCTGGATTCGACACGAAAACTGTGAGAGTCATGTCTCCGAGATTCCTTTCTGTTACTCCAGAAGAACAAAGCGAAAACGAAGATGAAGATTTCCTTGAAGTTTTGTCTCCTTCTTTGTTTTCGCTTCATCCCAACGGACAGGGTCTGGAAAAAGATCTTAGCATACCTAACTTGGTCAAATCCTTCACAGCAGCAGATCAACAAGAGTGGCTGGATTTGATTTTCGAAGCTTCTGGAGTTCGGGAGGCTTTGAAAGAAGCAGAAAAAGCAATCATCGAAGAGGAGTTCCAAGTTAAGAGAAAAAAGAGGTACGCGGAAAAAATGCGAAACGAAAAAGGCGAACCCCTCTACCTCACTCAGGAGACCTCTGTCAAAGCCCTCGGACCCCTCCAAGGAAAAAGGAACGAGGTTTTCGATACCTTGGAAAGGTCTTACAGTGGATCTCAGATGAAAGAAATGGAAGAAACTGGGTATTCGATCATGTCGAAAAATCAGATGAGATTACTGTATGGACCAGGATCTCCCCATGCTAATCCGGAACTTTTGAAAAGATTCTTGGCTCTCAATGAAACGGAAATCCATCGACAGATCGAGAAAGACATCATGGCTTTGGCAGAAAAGAGAACCGTGAGAAAGAAAAGAACAATTCTTCTTTCTCCTTTCGTTGGGGCAAACATTCTTTTCGCTCCTCAACTTGTCTCTCAACCTATTGTAAGTTTTTTTTAATAATAATGATTTATTTTAATTGATAAAAACTACAATGGATTTCAGATTCTGTCTCCTGTACTTTTTAGTAATGTCATCGGATCTCCTGCGGCATTGGGACCTATTGTGAGTTTTTAAAAATAAAATCCAATATGAATTTTTGGAAGAATTCTTTTGAGACACTTTAAATTTCATAATTTTCAGATCCTTGGTCCTTGGGTTTTCTTGCCCCTGATCCTCTCTCCCCGTGTCCTGTCTCCGGCTATCCTGAACCCTTTCATGTTCGTCCCCATCGTCCTCAGTCCCCTCGCCCTCCATCCAGCCATCCTCTGTCCGGGTCTCTTCAACCCCTTCGTCCTTTCCCCGTTAGCCCTGACCCCCTTCATACTTTCTCCCCAAGTCTTCACTCCTCTCATTCTTTCTCCCTTAGTACTGTCACCTTTCATTTTAACTCCTACAGTAGGTGGTCCTGTCATCTTGAGTCCGTTCGTTTTGACTCCCGTTCTTTTCTCTCCTTTGGCACTCTTCGCTTTGGTACTCTCCCCGAACGCCCTTTCACCCCTCGTTGAAAGCAAACTCTTCCTTGCCGAAGTTGTTCTTTCACCGAGTTGGCTTAGTTAATTTTTCCGGAAATCATTAATTTATATTAATAATATTACTAATATCATCTCTAACACAGTATCAAAGTCACAGGTTTTCTCTTCGGGACCCAACTCTTCTTGAAAAGTTAAAGTTACTAACAAATAAAAAGTTAAATGAATATTATCTTTAGTACAATATCAAAGTTAAAAACCTTTTAATACCCAGCTTTGAAAATCGATAATTTATGTAGAATTATTGAAATAAGTATTCTCTTCAGTACAATATCTAAATTGAGCATTTCCTTCTCGATACCCAGTTTGTTTTTTAATGGATAATTTACAGATGTTGAAATAAATATTTTTAATATAGTGCTTAAATCAAATGGTGTTTTGATATTAAATCCCTTACAACAAAAGCTCATTAATAATTTATGGAATTAATACTTTTCTAATTACTGTATTCAAGTGAAAATTTTTCTTTTCAAGACCAACAAATATTTGTTTTTCTCAAGAAAGTTGGGACAGAAATTGTAAACTCGAAAATCTCAAAATATGGAACAAAAGCTCTTGCTGCAAAAACAAGAGCCACAAATATTTCCCCTGGGGCAATTTTAGTAGGAGAACATAGTCGACGGAGAAAAAATGGACTTCGACTTTCGCTTTTTTAAAATCTTTCCACGAACACTTGAAGATTTAAATTTTTGATTCTTTATTTAATGAAATACTGTAATTCTCGGAATTAATATCTTAAAACTTAGGTATTTGAACTTTTCATTTCTTATTTGTTCAATGAAGTACCGCGATAATTGGTTTTGATTTTTTCCAAGAACACTACCATGAATATTCAAAATTATTCTTTTTAAAAAACAATTTAATCTTTCATCTCGAGTTTTTCCAAAAATATCTTCCGAACACTCGTGGGTTTGGATTCTCAACTTTCCCTCTACTTAGAAACATTTTAATTTTTAATAACCTTTGTTAAATTTGAAAATTGGCCAAATTTCAGTGTTTCATCTGTATGAATTTTGAATTCAGAAATTTCAGATAAAAAATTAAAGAACATTTTTTCAGATTTAGAAATAAAAAATGTTTTTTTCTACATTTTTTGTATTTTTTTTATTTCCGGAAATTTCGGAAGCGACAGATGGAATGCGTCAGAGGAATTCTACAGTACCCATCAGACAGGTTATAAACCGATCCAGGGCATCTCTTCTGCTTCTGAGAAAAAATTCGACGGAAGTCTTTGACGAATCTTGTGCTGTTTGTGATCCGGAAATCTGCACACAGAGATTGAAACAAGAAATAGCGGATCTTTTTTGTGTCAGAAAAATCGATCACTGTAGGTTTCGTTTTACTCATTAAACATTTGTTAAAAACTAAATCAACTTTTAAACATCTTTCGAAGTGATTTTTAGAAATTAAATAATTTTAAAATGGCTTTTAAATAATTGCGAATTAAGCTCATGAAATCGAAGAATGCCTGTCTGAAGAAGAATTAACCTCAGAACTTTCGAACAAAACTGTCTTAGAAGAAAGCGAAGGCTGCGAAGATTCCGAATCCTTCGAAATCTGTTGGTGCAAAGCTATGAAAATCAAAGCTTTCGGCTCGATGAAATCCAATTCCAGAATGTGGAGAATCCAGAATGCTGTTCAAAAAAAAAGACTCAAAGATATGCTCCCTAACAATTCTTCAAGTTTTCCTTCTTTGGGATTTTTATTTTTTGGATTTTTCCTCAATTTTATATCCTGAAGAAAAAAGATAATCGTGTTTCGATGCTCTCTTTTTCGATATATCACTTTTGAGACTTGTTATCAATGCAGGATCTGGTCCCAAGGGAAAGCAAAAGGAGAACAACAAAGTCAGCTTATTTCTAACCTAATTCAGCGATGTTTTTATCAACCTCTCAGGCATTCCAATTGAAACATATCTAAATTGGTCTTGAGAAGAAAAATGAGACAAGATGGAAACTAGTTTTATCTTCAACAACTCTTCCATCAAACCCTCAGGCATTCGAATTGAGACTTATCCACTCAGTCGGATCCTGGGAAGAAAATTGAGAAAGAACCAGAAAGTAATTTTATCCCCAGTCTAATTCAACAACCTTTTTATCAAGTCTTCAGACAGTATAGCAAGATCCCTCTGTCGAATTTGGTCTCGAGAGGAGAATTGGAGAATATATGCATTATTTCTGGTTTAATAGAACGAACCTGTTACTGACCCCTCAGGCAGATTAATCAAGATCTATCTCTTGAAGTTGGTCTCGAAAGGGGAATCAAGGAAACACAGTAATCATATGATGTCCTGCTTAATCCAACTACCTTTGCATCGAATCCTCAGGCAAATTATTCATTATTCACTTGTTAAACCGGGTACTGAGAAGGAGTGTAAAATGCAGTAACCATATGGTGTCCTGATTAATCCAACTACTTTTGCATCGAGTTCTCAGGCAACTCAATCAAGATCCATTTGTTAAGCTCTCTCAATTGCAAATCTCCCAACTGCTGGAATGAGAAAGTCGAAAGTGACTATAGAATGCCTAATCGCGAAAGAGAATCCAATAAGCTAAGACTCGACAAAAGAATAAAAAACGGGATCCAAAATTGGGCGTGATTGAGGGCGGCTTCTTCCTAAAAAGCTTCCAGAAAGGGCAATTTCTTTCAGAAAGTCCGTCTTTCATTTCAAGCTTCATCAAATTTCTGTTTTTTCAAGCTGGATTCTGAAGTTCCGTTTTCCCAAAAGTTGGTTTCTGAACTTTCATTTTTAAATTTAGATTCTGGAGCTTTATTTTTAAATCCGGATTCAGAAATTTCGTTTTTTTAATCCAGATTCTGAAATTTGTTTTCTCTAAATCCGGATTCAGAACCGTTGTTTTCCTGAAAGCTGAATACAAAAGTTGAGAAATCAAATTTGGACCCTAAAGCTTTATTTTTAAACCAGAGTTCTGAACTTTTGTTTTTAGATTTAGATTCTGAACATTCTTTATTTTGATTCTGTGTTTATATTTTTCAATATGGACTTTGGAGCTCCATTTTTTTAGATTTAGATTCTGAACAATTATTTTTTTAATATAAATTCTTCAGTTTGATTTTTTAAGCTGGATTTCGAAGATTTTTCCACTCTGAATTATAAAGTTTCTTTCTGTTAATTTCGAATTTTTAATTTTCGTTTTTTTAGTCTAGCTTCTGAAATTTTACTTTCCACTGATCTCTGGTGTTTTGTTTTTTCCTAGTTGAATTTTCTGAAATTCTGTTTTTTTCAGTCTAGATTCTGAATTTCCGTTTTTTCAAGCTGGCTTCTGAAGTTTCGCAACACTCGCGCAATCACTCAAATCGTCGCCAATTATCTGGTAAGTTTGGTTTTTCTCCCATACTAAAAAAGAAAAAGCTATCCTTCCTTATTTTTTAAAAAGACTGTCTTTGCTTATTTGTTTAGAAGGGAAAACTATTCTTCCTTTTTTTATTAAAAAGAACTGTTTTTATTGAAAAATTGAAAAGACTTTTACTTAAATTTGAAAAACTCTGCTGGTACTAAAAAGGAAAAAATTAATTTCTTTAATTAAAACAAAATATATTTTTACTTAAGTCAGAAGAGAAAAATATTTTCGTTCATATAAAACAAGAACTACTTTACCCTTATTAAAAATAGAAAATCTTTCTATTAAAAAAGTAAAAGTATTTCTAAAAAAATAAGGACTGTCTAAAATGGGTTGCTGGACGAAAAAAGCTGTCTATGAATTCAGAAATTTTATGAAGGATACTTTAGCTGATTCGGCGATGACGAGAATGTTGAGTAAATTCCGCAATTGGATTGTCGTTGAAGAAGACACCTCGAAAAAAATCAAAAAATTTGGTCCATTCTTGGTCTTGATCGGTTTTGTTGCTTATTTACTTTTTGGAGCAACGAGTTTTTGGTTTTTTGAAAGAGGACAAGCAGCCAGAGCTTACCGTCAGCACTTTCTTCATCTTGCTGTTAATCGGTGAGATTTTAATTATTTTTATTTTTTGAAAATTACGAAATTTTTTAGTCGACAATTTGCTCGAGATGTTTCGCAGCGAATTTTCAATGATACAAAAAATCTCTTCGTTGTAATGGATTTAGAGCAATCAAATCGTGTCCAGGTCAGTTTCCTTTTATTTTATTTCTAAACATTTATAATTTTTCCAACACTTGACCATTATTCCCAAATTTAACTACTCTTTCCAAAACTTAACCATTTTTCCAAAATTTCACTAATTTCTTTATATTGACCAGTTTTTCCGAAATAGTACAATTTTATTTAAAAAGTCAGTTTGTCTCGGATTAACATTGTTCTTTGTTGGAAAAACGGGCCAGAAACACAATACTGAGCGAATCCGAAATTAACGCCAGTTTTCTTCTTTGATTGCAAGTCCCAGGCTTCCGTTGGCTCTAAATCTTTCCTAACAACATTTTTTCGAAAACGAGAACCAAGCCATAAAAAAGACTGAATAATGATGCAAATGATTGTAGGGTTAATTTGATAAGTTCGTTGTGGGAATACGAGAGGGACTCGAAAGTTTCAGAGCCTCCTGACCCCTCATCTATCTGTAAAAAAGTAGAATAATAAAAAACTATTTTAATTATATTTTATAAATTCGTTGTGAGAGTGCAAGGAAAATCCCGAGATCCCCTACCCTATATTCTTCCAAAAATACAAATGAGGGTATAATTCGGATGATTTCAGACCCATTTGATAAATTCACTGCGAGAGTACGAAAAAGACCTGAAAGTCCCTAGACCCCCCAAGGATGAATGGGATTTCGGCAGTTCTCTCGGATTCGCCTGGGGACTTCTGACGACACTCGGACACTCGACTCGATCCCCGAGAACCCTGGCCGGGCAGTTGTTCACTATTATCTACGCTATCGTCGGAGTTCCTTTCTTCATTATCACCATACTTCTCGTCGCTCATAAATTTTTCACCTCAGTCAAGGTTTTTTTTAATTAGAATTTTTCACTCCAGTCAAGGTTTTTTAAATCAAAAACTTCAAAACACAACCAAAACTAAAACACTTGAAAATTTTCCGAGAAAGTTTAAATTTTATAATTTCGATATTTTTTGATTCTTATATGACATACTTAGAAATTAAACACGATAAAATTCAGCGGACAACGACTCTCCGAAAACGCCATCTTTATTACTTCGGAGCTTCCGCCGCCGCCTACTTCATCTTCCTCCTCGGATTCGCCTACTTCCTCTACTACGCCGAGATCCTAGAATCCTTCTGGAGATCCATCTACGTCACAATTCTCTCGGCTTTCAGCATCCACGTACGATAATCCCCCTTTGTCTCCAAATAAATTACTTTTTTCAGTCCTTCGACTATGCTGAATTCAGCGAAGCCGACAAACTCCTAACCATCTTCGCTACTACTGTTTCCCTTCTTCTCGGAACAATCACTCTTATCTTCGCAGCCTTCGTTTACGAAACTCGCGAATCCTCCACTGCCAAAGTCGTCGCCGCCGATTCCGCTCCAGGCGACGTCCCTCGGTTCCAGGTCATCGTCAATGAATCCGGCGACACTAAAATCCAGCCAGCCCCTTGATTCTCACGCTTCGCTCTCTCAAATCCACTATAGTCTCGCTTTTCACTTAAATCCGCTTTGTAATAAAAAAAAATAGCTTATTCTTCGTGGTTCAACTTTTAATAAATAAGAGGAAACCATTGATTATATATCCAAAAAACAAAAAAATCACACATTTAGATGAACTCGTATCACGGGCAAACTTGGAAGCCCACCGGAAATGCATATGCCAAATGTGTGATTTAAAACTACTATAACAAAAAAAATACAATTTAAAGCGGTTTCCGAGATAAGTTCAGATCAAAATGTTCACTCAGCTGCAACGGCTTCAGCTTCTTCTTCATCGTCACCAGCAGCGGCTTTCAATTTCTTTTGGACGATTTCGTCCTCAGAAGTGGCAGCACGTTTGGTGCCCTGAAATTTCCAATTATTAAATTATCCAAGTACTCGCAAAATGTCACCTTAGCTTCGCCATTAGCAGCGGGGTCCTCGGCGTCCTGTCCGTTTTCCTTATGTTCGGCATCTTCGTCTTCCTCCTCCTCATCTTGTTCCCCAGCTTCAGCTTCTTTCTCATCTTCCTCAGCAACCTCTTCAGCACCTTCAACAGCTTCCTCAGCAGTCTTTTCTTCCTCTTTCGTAGCTTCGCCGTTGACGCTAAACATCAAAGTAAAGATCCGGAAAAGAAATAAAAACTATACTTACGGTGTATCGACAGCGTCCGTCTTAGCCTCTTCGTCCTTGGTCTTTTCGACCTCGGTGGCAGCATCAAGAGCAGTGATGATCGTCGCAGCTTCGGAACTCATTTTGGACGTTGAAAGAACTGAAACTTTACTTCGTGAACACAAATCCCAATTTAACACGTCTCCACCGCGCAACCACGTAAACGGATTACAAGTCAATCCCGAGTACAAAATTATTGTTTACTTCATGACAAAAATTATTTCCCCGCAAAATGTAAAACAAAAATGTCTCGTAATAAACTAGGAAATGTTATTACTGCGCAGTAAAAGAAGTTGTAAGCCGAAATAGGATATCCGAGGAAATGGCTCGAACGGTACTCCTCATACCAGCCGTTCTTTCGCCTTCTCTGTCCAAAGGTGGTACTAGGCTCCCCGAGTTTGGCTGCAACTGAGCTCTGGGCAGTGGCCGACAAAGGCGGAGCGTGTGCTATGTGGCTGGCAACAAATAAAGTCACGGACAGATGAACGCAGCCGCGTCCGACATTTGGGCCGTTAACGTGGACCGTCCCTGCGAGGCCTTCCCGAGAAAGAGGCATCTCAGTCTGGAGCTCCATCTGCTGGACTTCGGCCAAGGTCAGGGACAAAGATGGAAGTAAGCAGCTGCCTCCCCAGCGTCCTGCGCAGTCAGATTCTTGATGGAGTGAGTATTAGCTTCGCGCGTAAATGTCAAAAAAGGAACTCCACAGTTGACAAACGGAACACCGCGTCAGTCAAAAATTATTAGCACAAAAGCAACAAAAGAATTCGAGACCGCACAATAGGAAGAGGTCAGTTTTCGCATATGGAATATTTCGTCAAAAAAAGGAAAAATCCACAACTCGGAAAACACGGACGATGCACGGAGTACCGACTTATTTGTGAAGGACAGTCTTTGATTTCGTAATAATTGAGATATTTCGAAATTATAACCAAGAATTACAAAATACTTCTAAAATCGAGATATTTCGTAATCGTCAAGAAGTAAGATTGATAGGGAAATACAGAAAGCCCAAGGAAGACAGTGGAAATCACCAAAACTAGAAAAGGGATAGGCAAGGGATTTCGAAATAAACTGTATACAGTTCGGAAAGCTGTCGCTCCGGGACCAACTGACGTGATTTGAAATTTGTTGCGCGAGAATTCAACTTTTGCTTTCTGGTAAACACACAGCCCATAAAATTGTTGTTCAAGATCAATCGACAAAATCGAAACTAATTATGTGGAAACTCAAGTCGTATTTCTTCGGATGATATACAGTGCACAAAACTGCCGTTGCGAGAAAGCTTGAAACTATAATCGCGCGGAGATTCAAATCCTATTTTCAAAATTGGCCGATAAAAACAACAGGGAAAAACAAGGAAAACACAGAACGTTCCAGGCGGCCTGTCATCTCGGCGACGTTTTTTAAAACCGAGAGGAGCCCAATGATCACAGTCGACAACTGATAGAGGAAGATACAGCTGTCCAACAAGGGACCAACCGATTTCGCGTCAAATTTACGACCGATGTATTCCCAATTCGAAGTCTTTACATGTGTCCCCGGATAAATTGTATTTTCAATTTTATTTCAATCCTCACAAACATAAGATAATTCAAAACTCACCAAGTCGAAGTATGTTGTGAAAGAGCACGTGCGCGAGCTAGAAGTTATGGACGGCTGGGTAATGAAACGGATCAGGAATGGAAAGGTGGGACAACGAACATCCGATAGGAGTCGCTAAATTCAATAACAACCCAAAAACCAAACCCCAAAATTATAAAAACTCCCGTTATTTACCAACTTCAGCATTCGCATGAAATGGACTCCGTTTTCGCGATGATGTGCGAAATGCCAGATTGAGATAGCAACGAGCTCGAGATCGAGAGTATGTATGAATGGTATGAACGCGCGTGCTCACTTGGATCGAATGGTTCCATCTTGAAAATAATACATCAAAAGCAGACAATAAACAAATAACATGGAGTATCAGATTGGTAATCACCAAGTCAAAATAGAAGAAACAATAAATACTTCGATAATGGATCATGCAGACAAATATCAAGAGACTTACACCTTTGTCCTTCCTTCTACATTTGTTCAGTCTCTGTCTGATCCTGAGCGAGAGTAACTTCCGGAACGAGAGCGAGAGGGGGAGCGTGAACGAGAGGAAGCTTCTCTAGAACGGGAACGCGAGCGTTCTTTATCAGAATGATGGCTTGCGGAGCGTTCGCGCTCAGAGTGGGCACTTCTGGAACGTGATCGAGAGCGCGACTTGGACGGAGAACGTCTCGGGCTTCCGGCAGATCCATCGCGTTGTGGGGAAGGACTCTTGCTCTTCTCTTTGCCATTTCCATTCACAGCCGGAGATCTATCTCTTGAGGCAGAGCGACGAGGAGATTTATCTGTAATGGAATTAGAACGCGAACGTCGCTTTGCTTCTGGAGAAGCACTACGATTGCGACCAGCGGAGGGGCTTCTTTCATCCTCGCGACGACTCTTCTTCTCAGGAACCGGGCTTTCAGATTCAGAATGACGGCGGGACCGACGTTTCGGAGACTGGCTGCGACTGCGAGAACGGCTTCGGCTTGAGCGAGTGGAAGAACGACGACGGCGACGATGGCGATCACGGTCTCTGCTGTAGGAACGAGAACGGGATCTTCTGTAACTGCGGGACCTCCTTCTGCGAGATCTCCATGGTCGGCCCTTCGCTATTTCGACAACAACCCTAAAAGCCGTGTATTAGTAAATCACCGATATATGGGAAACCTACCGATCACCTAGCAGCGTTCTACCGTTCAAGTCATAGACGGCGTCCTCGGCATCATGTGGACTTGAAAGCTCGACGAAGCAGTATCCGTTTTTCATCAGGACATCACGGACTCTGCCATAACCCTTGAAAAAGGTCTCGACATCGCGTTCGCGAGCCCGGTAGGGCAGACGGCCAACGTAGACACGGGACATCCTTCCTCTGAAACTGTATCGCAATTAGATGGTGGAAATAAGGGGGAAGAAGGGAACGTAGGAACTATTTCATGAGGGAAATAAAGGCGCGATTGAGAAGGAACGCTGGGTGCGCTAGCGACTGGCGGTCCCTTCAAGAACGCGTACGGTAAATGGCGCGAAATTTCAAACTAAGTTTTACTGCGCGCGTGTTTTTGGAACAAATTACTAATTATTCATGTGTTTCCGCCTTTAGGTATAAAGTTTACAGTATTTTCTGACTACAATTGTCGACGGAGATATATCAAACGTGAAATTACAAAATTACCTGCGCAGCGAAGGGGAAAATAATGTTGCCGAGATACCTAGGGTCGTAAAAGCCTGTAATCTGCATTAACAAAACTATTGCTTATTGACGATTCTCGGCAGAATCAGATGGCAAATATTGTAAAACGGCGAACCATAAAGCGAACGCTAAGAGAGCAAAGTACAGAAAAGCATATAATTTAATATTTCTGATGAACGCACAATTTTCAGGGATCAGGGAGATGTCGAGATCCTTGTAAGTAGTGGGATTGATGAGAAAACAAAAACAGATTGGTGGATTTGGGAATTCGATCAGTGGAAAGTGACGAAAGCAAGCGCTGAAATAAATAAAGCGCTCTTGTAACGAATATTCCCGCTCGATGTTCGCGCTCCGTTTGACCAAGTTTCTCTTTCGCAATCCTGATTTAACTGTTTTCGTACTTGGTTTATCCCTCTTGGCTTGATCTCCTCGTAGGTACGAAGTCCACAACGAAGAAGTAGATATGCTGAGTGATTTAATACGTAAAATACATTTTTGGGCTTCTTTCGTAATCTTGATTTGACTTTGTTTTGCCTTTTTTGACCATGTACCTTCATGACAGTGAAATCCATAATCGAAAAGCCTTTATTTTAATTAGTTCGATATACAGAATATGCCTTAAGTTTCTTCTTTAACTTTTGTTCCATTCTTCTTATATTCAATTTATTCTTCTTGATTAAATGTTTATCGTGATTGAATTCGTTGTGAATTGATAGCTGTTTTATTTTAATATATGAAATGTTTCAGAGCTCTTGCATCAAGATGAAGTTGGTCCGTTTTTTGATGAAACTCACCCGTGAAACCGTCACAATAGAACTCAAGAACGGAACCCAGGTCCAAGGCACCATCTTGGGGGTAGATGTAGCCATGAACATGCATTTGAGAAACGTGAAGATGACTGTCAAAGGACGTGATCAGATCACCCTAGATGCTTTATCTATCAGAGGTTTGCAGTTTCCCTCAATTCCCCTTAAATTAGTGTATTCCAGGAAACAACATCCGCTATATCGTCCTGCCAGACGCTCTGGGATTAGATCAACTACTCGTCGACGATGAACCCAAGAAGAAGTCTACTCGCGGAAGACTCGGAACTCGAGGACGTGGTACCAGAGGTAGGGGCCGTGGAGCACGCGGTGTCAGAGGCGGTCGTGGCCGAGGACGTCCCTAAATGCGGGTTCATTGTTATCAACCAACTCCCAAGATGGACAATGACCTGATCTCAATGGTTCCTTCATCCGTGTCTCCGTCTTGGATCTGTTTCGATCTTTTCTACTTTCCCGGGAAATTTACTTTTTTTGGTAATTTATTCATTAAATCAAAAATTGCCCAAAACTTATGAAAGTCATAACTGGTAAAGCGGGGGTTCTTTACTCGTAATCATTCAGAGCATCATCTCGAGGGGTGCGAAATTCATTCAACGTTCATAGCTTCGGATGGAACAGTCATAGTTCTCGTGGGCTTCTGGCGGCTGAGTTGACTCCTTTTCGAGGCAGGCAAGTCAGCAGTATCCTTGCGATCGGCCCAGTAGAGGATAATTTCCTGGTCGGATGGGCAGCTTTGATCGAAGGCAGGATGAGAATACCCGGCTTGGAGATAACTCCACAAGTGGTGCAGATCCACGGGAATCTCAAAGTCCTTCAGAGCACGGGCGGCAATTCGAATACTGTGGAGTTTAGGTAAAACGATGCAGTCAATGTGCTTCGGGGCATCGCCGGTCAAAAATCTCTTTCCATTAGACTCGAGGTATTGGTTCAGACGATAGAGCTCGTTCAGCAGCCCCTTAGGATCCTTGTTGACCTCCTTCACGAAGTAACAAAAGGCTCTGAATAAGTCGGCAGTGGCGGATTCCGCTTCGGTGTCATCACTTCGGAGACTGGGATGAGGATAGGTGCGGTCGATGTATTCGACGATTTCATCGGGGTGAGATATGGCGACATTCGAGCCATGTTCCAAAGCTGGAGCATGACGAAATCCAGCCTGAAAAGAGCAATGATAAGAAGCGTTTGGTGACTCATCACCTACATCTCTAAAGTCAGCGGCTGGTTTAGCTTCATTGATGGTCACGACTTCGAATCGGCATGATGGATTCTCCCCTTTGAGAATCAGTATCATAAAGAGTTGTTGGGACACCGGATCTCCTCCGAGGGCCAATCCGTCGCTTCCGGCCTTCACCCAGAGTCGTAGTAATGGCAGCGTTTCAGACATCGAGTCAACTGAAAAAATGAACTCGTTAGTGGAACATGTTTTAAAAACAAAATCAAGAGTCAGACCGGGAGCAATTGGATTTTCTTTTCAGTCTCGAAATAAATGAACCATTAAGATAAAAAAGAACAATCAAAATATACGGAAAAAATGTCAGTCATGGAAAAAGTCAAGAATGTCATTAATGAATTATTTTGGCCAAATAGTTGACTCCTCAAAATTGAGGAGGTAAATTTTGGATGATTCATAACGCAAATTCCGGAGTTATCATATAAAAGTACACATAAAAATATATTTAGAAAGACTGGGATTTAAGGGAGCTCAGCAACAGGACAAAATGGACTTGATAAGATGTCAGCCTACGGCGACTCAACGGCTCTTAGTTTTGGCCCCGAAACATGCGTCCGACATTTATTCCTTGGTTTTGATAGTAGCGGCAGGCAGAGCCACTGGCAAAAACGCTGTCTTGCATTTGGACACCAATATTAAAAAACAAGAGATAGAGCCAATTTCTTGAGAACCAAAATTTACAAAGAAAAAGAAACAACAACATTACATCCGAAAAATCTGAAGAATCTCGTGAAATTGAAAAAATAAATTGGGAAAAGGTGGGTGTTGAGTTCCTAAAAGGTCGTAAAATTAATAACGACCGGCTAATAGTGGAAATTAAAGGACAAAAACTGTAGTATACATGTGGAACAAAAAATAAAAACAATCACAGTGCATATATAGAACAAAAAGGGAATAGTCAGCAGAAAGCGAGTAAACCGAAGCCTACAATATCACGACTCGCTCTCCTGTAGAATGGTAAAAGTGGCAGATCGAAGAAATATGTTGTTCCAAAAATAGCAAGTTGAAATAAATTGGCAAACACAGCAAATCGGACAGAGATGAATTTGAGGAGATGGAAAATCAGGCAAAAATAAATTAGAAAAAGTGGCGATGGAAGTACATAGGAAAAAGTAGTTTTATTTTAGAGTCAATCTCGAAATTAAATATCTGTCTTCAATATCGGATTTTGAGGTTCATTTTTGATCCTTTCGAGAATAATCTGTCAAAATATAATCTACACTGGACACTGGATAAATAACATCTGTTTGTGATTGATTTGGAATATTTTGCGGATTTTGATGGACTCTGGTTTTTTAAAATTTTATGGGAACTTCCGAGATCTATTTGGAATTACTGAAAAAATCTGAACTCGAAACTTCAGTAATTATTAAAAAACCTGAAATTAAGAATTTTGACAATTTCTAAAAAATACGAAATATCTAAAATAAACAATCCTAATCCTCATAATTGTGCGTTTAAAAATAAAAGGCTCATAAAGAAAGGACAATCTTTATTTCGCACGAGAGTACTAAAACTTTTAGAAATTTTCGAAAATCAGTTTCGGGACAATCCCACAATGAAAATAGTTTTTGATTCGCAAAGTAATGTAGTATTTGTACAATAACATGAGATTACTCAAAAATGTAATAGTTTTATAATAATACAACTTCTACCTGACAATATGATATTTCAAAAGTTGTATTATACAAAGAGTACTTTTTATATTCTCCTGTGAATTCAAAAGAATGTGGGATTTTAAAAGTTGTATTTCAGAGCAATTAATCCTATACTTTTCTGTGAACTTCACTAGAAAGAAGTTTGATCGTACTTTGAAAGACATGATTACCGTGGCAACCACATTCATAGATAAACTAGTAAATAACAGTGTTTATTTAATTTCCTTTCCCTCAGATTTAACTTTCAATGTCCCTGTATTTTGACTGGATCAACGCAACGATTTCTATCCAAACACTTTTTCCTATATATTGGAGTCTGTCTAATTTCAGTTCGCGTTCTTGTTATCAAAGATTTTCTACTTGCATCACGTTCTTCTAGCGTTATCATACATAGTTGTCTTCTCTTATTCCTGATATTTTTATTTGTTCATAGTTTACTCCACTTTTTCGAAGATGGGAGTAGGTGTTTGGATTGGAGCTCTTGCCCTCGGGGTCTTCATTTTCTACTGGAAAACCGTTTACAACTTCATCAGACACAGAAGAAAGCTTCATGTAGCAGTCGAGAAGTTTGCTGGACCCCCTTCGCTCCCCCTAATAGGTACCGTAGTACTCTTTAAGTGGAACATCTCAGGTAAAATTTTGTATAATTTTTTATTTAAAATTCGATATAATATTTAAATACAGAATTTTAAAATGGTTTTTAAATATGGGATTTGAAATTTCAGAATTTGCTCTTCAATTGCTCGAATGGACGACGGTATTCATCAACGAAGGGCAAAAAACACTCAGACTGTGGTTGGGACCTTTCCCTGTCATCCTCGCTCTATCTCCAGAAGCCGTCAAAACAGTCCTGGAATCGAATGTGGTGATCACGAAGGGGATCGAGTACGGAATCATAAAAAGGTGGCTCGGAACAGGACTCCTGACTTCTACAGGAGAAAAGTGGAGACATCGTAGAAAGCTTTTGACTCCAGCTTTTCACTTCAACGTTCTTAACAGTTTTTTGGGCATCTATGACGAAGAAGCTCAGATCCTTCTGAAGCAGTTGGAAGAGCACGCGGACACCGGGAAAACCTTCAACTTCTTCCCCTACATCAAGAGATGTGCTCTAGACATTATTTGCGGTTGGTTTATATGTTTTTTATACTTTTAATGTTAAAGTCTTCCAATCAATTCTGATTATTGAATAATTTTACATAGAGATAACTGGAAAGCATTTTTTCGCAATATGGCTATTAAAATTTTAGAATTAAAATTATGTTTAATATGAAGATATCATTTAAAAAATACAAATAAACATGAGGTTTTTATGGAAGAAAGTTTCAGCTACATCCATGGGAACCAAGATAAACGCCCAGACGAACCCCAACCATCCCTACGTCATGGGGGTCCAGAGACTCAACGAACTCAGCTTCGAGTATGCCAGAACCCCGTGGCTCTGGATCGAGCCTATCTGGTATTACCTAGGCTCGGGAAAAGAGTACACAACAACTCTCAAGATGGTCACGGATGTCACAAGGAATGTTATCGAAAAACGAGCAACGGAATACAGAGAAGAAAAAGCGAAAGGAGAAACAGTGAGTTTCGATGATGCTGATTTCGGCATGAAAAAAAAATTGGCGTTTCTGGATCTCCTTTTGAGTGTCCAAGAAGAAGGAAAATTGACAGATGAGGATATCAGGGAAGAAGTCGACACCTTTATGTTCGAAGGCCACGACACGACTTCCTCGGCGATGACCTGGACTATATGGTCTCTGGCTCACTTCAAAGAATATCAGGACAAAGTCATCGAAGAAGTCGACGAAATTTTCGGAGACAGTGATAGGCCCTGTACTCATGAGGATTTGACGAAAATGAAGTACCTCGAAAAATGTATCAAGGAAAGCCTCAGGTTGTTCCCTCCGGTACCTCTTCATACCAGATCTGTCGAGGAAGACTTCGATTTAAGTAGGGTTTTTTATAAAAATGGAATTTACCGAAAAAAAATTTCAAAGTTCACTTTTGATTTTTATTTTTTTACAGATGGAGAATTGGTCCCTCAAGGTTCGACGATAATGATTTCTCCGTTCATTCTCCATCGAGATACCACTTACTTCAAGGAAGGAAACACCTTTTATCCAGATCATTTTGATCAAGAGGAAATCGCCACGAGACATGCCTTCGCTTTCGTTCCTTTCTCTGCTGGACCTAGAAACTGCATCGGCCAGAAATTTGCGATAATGGAGGAAAAAACAGTCCTGAGTTGGTTCTTCAGAAAATACCGTGTCGATGCCGAGATGCCTTGGGCGGATAACATCCCTTGTCCAGAAATCATTATCAAGCCTCTCCACGGTACTCCAATCAAAATTTACCGTCGAAAACATGATTAGAAACTACAAACGCGAAACGTATAAAACTGTAAATCATGCATTTCAACAAGTTTCGTTCAAATACAGTAATCTAAGTTAGAAACCTTCATCCCGAATAAAGTAAATTAAATTAACAGTTTATCAGCTCCGTATTCTCAAACAACACATAAATTAGTATTTCCTTCTCTTATATACAGTAACAAAAATTAATTATTTTCCTATTCATATTTTCAGATACAGTAAGTTAGTTCTTTTTTCCTCGTCCTATTTTTTGTTATTTCTTCTATGCATCGACGTCACGAGTACTTCTTGGAGACCACCAACAGAATCCTCAAACTCCTCCGACAACGGCCCTCCAAGATTCAAATATCCCGTTGATCTTTCAGCTTCTTCAGGAATCTCCACCTCATACGTCGGAATCTTAACGTAATATCTTTTCGAAAAATCCTAAAAAAAGTAAATACTAAAGTTACCAATGCTTCTGTAAAATTGCGTACTTTAAACTTTTAATTTTTATCACCTTTGTACAAATTTAAACTATTAAAAAAACACCGATATTTTTAGACCGGAAAAAGACTAACAAAAAACATAAATAAAATCTGAATTTTCCAAGACTTCAAAGGCGTAGTTTCAAAAGACTAAAATCTTTCAAAAAAAACCCGAAAAAAAGTGGTAAAAAATGACAAAAGACCAAAAATGCGTGAGGCTAACGAAGCCGAAAAATCTTTCTTTCAAAAAAATTTCTCCAATCTTTAAAAATTTCAGAAAAAGCAGTTTTAAACCCGTTTGATACAAACTGCTTCTGATTTTCTATTTTTTTCAGAATCTCTGGACAGCATCCCGCTCGGGTTGTTTTTTACGTTCTCTGCTTACCGGTTGTTCTTCCATCGAAATATTATCGGAATCAGAAGTCGCTGGAGTAGGAGATCCAGAGGAACTGCTATCGTTCTTCATTAAATTTTGCTTCACTGAAATCAATATTGATATTAAATGTCAACACAGTCTCCCTTTTTCTATTATTTATAAAAAATGGACACTCTCCAAAAATTTTTGATCTTAATGATTCTAGTTTTCTATCATAATATATATAGTATCTCTGAAACTACTCACCAATAGTGCCATCACTAGTCAATCCATGTTCTACCAAGGAATGTGGTCCATTTCCCAAAATTCTCGGTTTCTGGTTGCTCAGTGGGGGAGGAGGAGGTAGTCTGGTTGCTCCGTTCAAAGTCTTAATTTCACAAGGAGGTCCTATCAACGATAACATTACAGGCAACATTGCCAATCCGTTGAAAAGACCAATTACAATCAAAGCTGACATAACGACGAAGAAATAATCCACAATAAAGTCGAATTCCGAAAATGCCAACATAATTATTCCCAGAAGTGTCGATAAACCTCCATGAAGCACAGGAATAAACATATGTTTCAAAGCAGATTCCATTCTCTCGTCTTTCGTTCCCAACGAAGTCAAAAATGCCAGTACAACGTGAGCCGTAAATTCTACTCCAATTCCCACAGCAGTAATCAAGGTAACTGCAGAAATAGGGTTCATTTTAAGTCCGAAGATTCCCATAAATCCAGCAAGTTCAATCGTCATCGACACAACAATAATAGCAACCATAGAAGCTGCCCAAGGATTGAAAATAATGATAGAAATAACGAACAGCACAGATCCACCAATAATCAATATAGCTGTTGTTAAATTTACCGTCAAATGCAAGTATTGTTCCCAGAAGGTGAATGCCAATCCAGATGGGAAGTTCGGTAAACCTTCTTCTGTGAATCTATCCGAAATCTCTCTTATTTCCTTGATCATTTCCACAATAATCGGAGTATCAATCAAATTCGTCAAATAAAGCGGAATTTGACTGTAATAAAGAGGTGTAGCAGGGGGGATCATCTTGTCTTGCCAAGGATCGAATCCCCATCTGGGAGGAGTAGGGAAGAAAGCTGCTTGGGAAACATAGTACATCATGTTATCGACGTGATACCAGGCAGTCAGATAATTGTAAAATCCTTCTGGATTAATGATGTTCGAATCATCAATCAACTTAACTATGCCGATCTGAAATCCACAAATTTACTAAAACAATATATAATATTGAATATTTGAATACTAATACATCCGTATTCCATTAATATGCCAACATTAATGTTAATTCTATTACTACTGTCAAAAGACTTACTCTTCCAGTACAGTTGTACTTCTTTCCATATGAGCAGACCAATCTCCTGGCCAGCAAAGCTTCGTCGCTGATCCTTTTATCTGTAGTCGATCTAACATATAGAGAACCATTGACAGGATCAATAATTCCACTATCAAGAGCCTTGTCCAACTCGACTTGAAGTGATCTGAGCCAGATTTGCATCAAAGAAAGCCAGTAATGTTCACTCGGTTTTCCGTCAATTTTGATTACAAAGTCCGACTTCGCTAGTTCTTGTCTAAGTTCTTCTATTTTCGCTTGCTGATTAGGATAGTCAATATTCGGACCTTGGAGAACAGTATACATGGGATAGAAGCTGAAATACTTTTCTCTCGCCTTCAAGAATGCTGCGGGGGCTGTTCCTTCTGGCAAAACGTCTCCGAGTTCGAGTCCCAATTTCGACTTATACAATCCATAACATCCACTACCAAGCATTGCTATACATGTTATTATCACGAAGAATTTGACAACTTTGTTCTTCATCCATGGGATATAATGTCTCTCAACAAATCCTTCAATTGAGTACCATGGCAAGTTTTCATGATCATGTTCATCAGAATTACTTTGAGGAATAACTTTCGCTGTCGATTCAGTTGGAGTAATCTTGTCTTGTCCACATCCACACAATGTCAAATCTCTTCTTCCTGCTTTTCTTCTATTCAAATCCACTGTTATCATTGAAGGGAAAATAATCAAAGTCGAAATAAGATTGAAGATGAGCAGAATCGCTGTTTGAAGGCAGAACGATCGCAAAGCGGGAATAGGAAGCACAATACCAGCTAAGAAAGCAAGGATATTGTTCGTAGACGTAATCAAAATCGACATTCCTGTTTCTTTCATCAAGACACCGATTTCTTCCTTCTTTACACAGCTCAAAAGATCGACATAGTTGTGGAGGAAAAGGAACATGTCATCAATACCAAGTCCCAAAGTCAAGAAAGGAACGATCTGAGTTGTCGCAGCGTTGAAGTTTATCCCCAGTGCAGAGGACAACCCCAATCCTGCGGTCGAGGAGAAGGTCACCATCAAAACTCCTCCAATAGCCAGTCCCGTTGCTGATTGGACAGAGAACCACCATCCTTTCCAGTGAATTTGAGTCAATCCTGCGTAAAGAATCATCAAAATGTATCCCATAACGATGACGAAATATTTAAATTGCGAAAACTCTTCCAACATATCAGCAATAGATGTCGATGCCAGTGGATGGATGATTCTCACGTTTTCTTCAGGACGATTCAATCTATGTTGATAAATTTTCTCTGTGAAATTTCTTTGCCAAGCTGTGATGACAGCGTTCGCTTGCCCTGGAGTCCATGTAGAACTGTCAAATCCTGGTTTTTGATCAGGACGATTTCCGTTGTATCTTGTGTATACATCTTGAGCGCCAGCAACCAAGAAAACAGATTGGAATGCTTCTGCTTTGTCCACGAATCCATCCTTTCTCTCAACTCCACCGATAATCAAATCTTCAGGCCACTTCATAATGTTTTTTCCGAATCCCACACAACCTCCTGTCATCAATTTACCGTAATCTGGATATTTTGGAAGTTCATCTTTCGACAAAAACATTTCCCACTTTGTCGGGTTTTCTTGCATCCATCGAAGCAGGTCCTTTCCATATTTCTTGCATCTAATGGCTTTCGGATCTTCCGGAGTTTTATTGACTCCAGGAGTTTGATAATTGTCGTCGTTATCGTAATTGTAATATTCCTCATCATCTTTTGTCGAATTTTTCGGAGCCGAAGTCGTTGCAACTGCAGGACTTTCAGAATCATCTGACTGACGCTTCTTTCTTCCAAGGAAATCACCAATTAAATTAATTCCTCCGGTAACATTCTGTGTAATTTCTTCCGTCAAAATAACTTTCTCAGATGGGTCCATATTGTCATTCCAAGCATCGAACTTCTCCATAGCAATACATCTATTGAAATAATTCGGTGACTCCTTGGGGCATTCTGGATCCAGGGGATCTATACAAGGTCTGTCCAAGTACGCTGACCCTATTCCCGCTCTCGAGAAGAAATTCTGGATGGTTCCCAAATCCAGGAGAACAGAGACTTCAGATATCACAGCAGTTGGGTCCAAATTTCTCCAGGTTATATTACCTTTGGGAATCGAGGTCACGAAAGCAGTGACTTCTTCCCCGAGGACCAGAGGAGGATAGGGTCCCAGAGGCTTAGATCCCTCCCAGAAGCAGTCAATCGGGGTGATCCAGATACAGGGCACGATCTTCTCAAGCAAAGTTCCCATGGCTTGGTTCAAGGATCCTGGAGGAAGAGTCGGAGCCGGGGGCTTGAAGCAGATATCCGCCAATGTCCAGTTCCTAAAATCCAGAATTTAAACTCTTATATGCAGTAATTGGTATCGGTTTCTGTTTTGTCAAAGTGTAATCCTGATTTCCCTGATGTTATTGTTTTTTTAATTTTCAAGTTCCCTAGAACAAAATCTCCAAGTTATAAGCCGCTTCCTTCTCTCTGAAACAACTTCAGAAACCGGCTTGTATGGTCAGGAAACAACTCAACAAAGTCGATGACTATGTATTTTTCGCTCCGATAAACTCACAACCGGTTGACCACGAACGACGTGGTCATTTACACCTTCGGTTTTACGATCGAAAAGAGAAATGAATACGGATATCGAAAAACAGAACAAAGATTGATGAGAGATCAGCTTTTTAAGGCTTCGAAAAGAAAGGAAAAAGTTTTTTGAACTTTGGAAGATCATTTTTAATTTCAAGGTGTACGAAAAAAGATTTCCACCAAAACTTAACAATCAAAAAAGATGCTTCAAATTCAAGAGTTCAAGAAAGATGCTCTCGAAAGTTAAGAGTTAAAAAATAAACTTACGCTCCGAACATATCGACTTTGTATTGAGCGATTTCTTCCATGAGTTTCACGTGTCTCAGAAGCCCGTCTTTAGTGAGGACATTCTCGCCTTCGAATTCCGGAGTTTGGATGACGACCTGGAAGCCGCCTCCAAGACCATTTTCTCGAGGAAGTTCGGGTCCGCTGGAACTCTGGGAAACCTGGGGCTTTTTCACTTTCGGTATAATCGGCGGGGGCAAGTCCGGACTATCTCGTTTCGGACGACGAAGGGATTCACTGTATTCCTTTTTAGCTTCACTCAGAAAATTCAGTTCTTGCTCAAGACGACCTCCTTCTGAAAAATATAATTGTATATCCGAACAATACTGTATTTCTGAACAACTACTGTACTTCGGTGAATAGTTGTATTCCAAAGCTACTTGTTTCTGAAAAACGGGAAAACGTACGTGAAACCCATAGTTTTACGATGTCGGTCTCGATCTTGACATACGGTAGTCCAATACAACAGAGAATAGAGAGTATGGCACTTATGGTAAGGATCTTGACCGGATGTCTTTGGACGAAACATCCCATATAATATAAAACTCTCTGGAAGATGGCTCGAGAATACAAGGCAATTCGGTTACCGTCCGCAAGACCCTAAAATTGATCCTTAGCCTCATGTCGTCATCAGATGCCTTCAGGGGATAAAGAAATAGTGACTCACCGCGTTTATCTGCTGCAGCGCCATGTCAGCGTCACACCATGTCGGATGTTTGGAAAACTTCTCTTTCCAGAGTTCTGAATAATCCGCGGAATCTGATTTCCCAACGACATGACGATCGAGAAACTAAAAATAATTTATATATAAAATAAAATCTAGAAAGCCAGACAGAGAAAAGTTTATTGGATTCTTTTTTCGGAAGCAAAAGTGACTCAGAAGGATCTCGCTGAACTCGGCCTTTCAACGGAAGGTTCAGGAAAGTTCTATCGAAAACACTGGGATTTATGCAAAGATCGCTCTCTTCTTCCTCGAAATCGCTTTCGTGAGTCTTCGAAGATTTCCAAGAGAGACTGATTGAAGAGAGAAAACTCGAGTTCACGGACCCAAGTTCCGTCTTTGGAAGGTAGTTTTTCAAGAAGGACTTTGATTTCGGGGAAGATGTCATCGTCGCTTCATTAGACGAGAAACGAAAAGATTAGGGAAATAAAAATCCAGAGATTTTCATCAGATCCAAGTTCGACTCGTCTTGGTTTCTGGACTACCATAGGTTCGGATTGACGGTCCAGAACACCAGATCTTTTGCGGAAAATTTGTACAGAAAAACTAACAAGGTGATTAATTCTGATTGGCAAAAAGTTCCCTCCTAATTAGGTATAACTGGTAAAACGCCAAAGCGATTTGTACTTGATTTGTCTTTTCTTAATCCTATGCCAGAACGAGTTGAACGTGTTTCTAACTCGCCCTTTTGAGTTCCATGCCAGAAAGAGTTAAACCCGACTTTGACTCGCTCCGATTTCTAGATCGCGTGCCAGGTCGGATTGAAGTTGACTTTGACTCGCTCTGATTCTTTGATTGTGTGCCGGAGCGATTCGAATCTGCCTTGGAATCGCCCTGGTTTCTGGATCGCCATCGATCGGACCTACCAGAAAAATCCCTGACCAGTTTTCACCGCTTCGATGTAAAAAAAGATTGATTTTTGACCAGCGAAAAACTTGTCAAAGGTTATTAGAAAGTAATTTTTTTGGCTTGGAGACATTCCATTTTTATCTCTGGGTTTTTTTAATTTAAAAAATTTGTTGACAAAGTTTCAAAAGACCCGATTTAGAATACAGTCATTTACGAAAATGAAGTGGACTGAATTGTCCTCAAGAAAAGAGGTACTCGAGAGGCTCATTCAATAGACTTGTTATTCTGAGATTAATTAGCCTCTCGAAACTCTGAACAATCCCGTGGTCATTCAATCATCCTACTCTGAAGATCGAGAAATCTATACAGCGAAATTTTAAAAGATTTATCTGAATGAAAAATCTCAGCTTTCTCGACAAGACTAAAATTTAATTGTTTTGGATCTTTCTAGAGGCATATGAATACAGAATTATTTCTTTTAGAGATCAGGAAATCTATACAGCAAGATTTCAAAAGGATCGTTTGAATGGAAAAGTCTTGCAAGTTTAAACTTCTCTTACCTGATAAATTCGGTTTTTCCTTTTCGTCAACTGGGGAGGTGGATTGTCCGGTATCGAGGTTGACTTCATGTTGAGGAGGATTTACCTGCAAAAAAGATTCTTAATAATTAAATTTCAAACGTAGAAACTGGAAAACACGAATTCTTACAAGTTTAAAATGAAAAATGAAAACACAAATCTTTTAAAAATAAAAATACAGATTCTAAATTTCTGGCATTTTGGAAAGAAAACACGGAAAACTGGCTCAAGGACCTGGATTTTGTAGGACGATCTGTTTTCTAGATTTACTAGAAGTATGTGTTTTCTGGATATACTGGGACGATCTGTTTCCAGACTTCAAGGATCTCCGCGGATTTCTCTCAGATATTGCGGTCACGCAAATGGAAGCGATTTCGACTTTTCGCTTCCTTGCTCAGAGACGGGTTTGGAGATTTTCGGGCTGTTCCGGCAGCAAATCCTACCAGACCATTTGTAAAAATCAAAAATCTATAAAAATTTCAAGTTTTCGCTTCAAGAAAATCTTGGAAGTTAAACCATTCGAAAATTCAAAAATTTCATTTTCAGGAAAACTCTAAAAATAGAGAGTTTATGAAATCCATATCTTCCGATTTAAGAGAATCCAGTAAATCGGAAATCTATATATGTTTTCGTTCCAAGAAAAATAAAATCGATTTACTCCAATTTTGGCCAAATCGGCTCAGCTGGATTTTCGGGAGGAACTCAATCGCGGACTTCCATTGTTGGAAGAAATCGAGGGAGATCTGGACCTTCGACAAAAATCAAAGACCTCAAGACCCGAAATCCGCGCCCGCTTTCGAGCAAAGACAAGTGACAAAAGGGATTTCAGCAAGACAAAAGTCTCCAGGAAACTTGATATATTTAAATACAGGTAAAAATAAAAGCGACAGTTTCTTCCTTGATTTTGAGATGTAATAAAAGAGGAAACGCCTGAGGCAATCCACGCTATTTTACCTTTGGGAGACCGCCGCGGGACATCTTTCAACAGATCCTTGTTTGTAGATAATCCAAACAAAGAAACCAATTAATTCAAAACTGATCAAACTTTTTTCAAAACTTTTTTGTCTGAAAAAGCAAACAAACATTCGAATGAATAAGATAAAAATTTCAAATAAAATAATGCTTTTTGGAAACTTTGAATTCTCGAAGCTGGGGTTTTAAAAAATGGTTGCTTTTTTGTAGTGACCTCCAAAGTCTCAAATTACGGTTGGTGAGTGACGATTTTAATTTCGTCTCATTGGGTCATCGGACTTTTGACCAAATTTGCCAGACAAATGCATATATTCTTTGAAAAAATTTAATTTACTCGTTGAATAAGAATAGAATTCCTGATCAATTTGTCGGTCAAGAGTAAAAAGTTTAACTTACTTTTTGAATAGGGTAACATTTCAATTGAGTTTGCAAGATAAAAGTAAAAAATTTGATTTATAAAACAAAAAATTTAATTCATCTATTCAATGAAAATAAACATTTTATGTATCATTAAATAAAAGAAATTCTGACATTTCGAGTTCTGTTTAATAAATTAGATCAAAATAGCCGCGCAATTGTCAGAATTTCGAACCAATTCGACAAATAAAATTAAAGTTTCAAATTGCTAGACAAAACACAATTTTTTTGGTTTGAAGTTTATGTCAAAAAAAGAAATGGGCGACGTCGTTTCCAGGAAGATAGGAAAGAGCTCATATCGGGAGATCAAGAGAAATTAAGCTGCTTCCGAAGATAAATTTCAACGTCGGAAGAAAGCCAGAGAACGTGAAAAAGATCGAAATAAATCAGATGAAATCAAGTCAGAATTGAGTGAAATTCAGAAAAAAATGAAAATTGAGAAAAAAAAACAGAAGAAAAATCAAGTCAAGATTAGAAGAACCAGAAGGAACGAACGAACACAACATCAAAGGTCATCAGAAGGAGTTAAATCAGAATTAGAGAAATTTGGAAAAATTAAATTAGAATTAAACAAAAATAGAAGAGGAACGTGTTTTCAAAGGTCATCAGAAGGAGTAAAATCAGAACCAAGAAGATTAAGGAAAAATCAAACTCGATCAAGAAAAACCAGAAGGAAACAAAGGTGATCAAAAGAATTCAAAAATATAGAATTAAAATCATACAAAAAAGTGAAGTTAAAATCAAGGAAAACCGGAAGAAAGCAAAGAAAATCAGAAAGAATCAAGTCAAAGTCGAGGAAACTCAATTCGAAATTGAAAGAAATCAGAACAGATCAAGTCACTTCCGAAGAACACCGGAAGAAGTGCAGCCAATACAGGAGGAAACTCAGAAAGAATAAAGTTGATATCAAATGAAATCAGGAAGAACCAGATAAGTATCGAAGAACATCGGAAGGACTCAATTTACTTTCAAAAAGCGTCAAGAGGAAGCGATGAAAACTAAGACGAACCAATTCAATATTAAAAAGATCAAGAAGAACCAATTCACCATCGGAAAAAATAAAGAGTTGATTCAGCATTGATGAAAATATGCAAGAGTCGATTAAAGATCAAAGAGATCAAGAGGAATTGGTTCAACATGAGGAAATCAGGAAGAATTAAGTTCTGGCACAACAGAAAAACAAAACCAACGGAAATTGTCGAATTTTTTAAATACTCGTACTGTTCGAAAATGATGGAATGGTCTTCGAGAGAGTAATTAAATTTTGATCGATAAAATGAAAAATATGTTCGAAAAGTCAGAAACGATGGGCGATTCATGTTCCGCAATCGTTTTCGAAGAACAATGAAAAACCAGCCTGATCCCCAAAGACTCGTTCCACGATAAATATCCAAAACAAAGATCAGAAGATTTTAAATCGTTTTTTAGAAATACTTCCAGCATTAAAACCTCAAGGATTTAAATGTTACAATATCTCCAAAACAAAAAGTGGAAACTCGAAAGTATTTCTAAAAAATGAATTTAAATATTTATTGAAAGACCTAGAAATCTTTTTGAAAAACAAATGAAATGGTTCAAAGCTAATTTGAAGTTTTTCGAAAGTGAAACTCAAAAATTAAGGCTGGCCAAATTCCAGGTCAAAAAGCTAGTTTCTCTAATTCCCAGAAAGATTTGTGAAATAAAAGTGGATTTCAGGACATAAAACCTGGTTTTTGAGGAGAAACTGGCCAATGAGAAATCAGATAAGTTTTTTCTGAGGACAAGTTTAAAAAAAACTTTTCCTGTTTTTGAATTAGACGATTCCTGGAAGAGATAAAGCTCTCAAGTGTGGATGCGTAAAAGTGAAAATTGTATCTCTAAAAAACCAGAAATCCCTGTTCAAAATTATCTCCAAACGAAACTCTGTATTTTTATGGGAATTTTTTATTGCATTTTATATATACAGTTTTTAAGAATTCAAATTTCGTGTCAAATTGAAAAAAATTAAGATAAACCTTTATAAATTAGTTCCGAAACGAATTTCCAGAATTTTTGATTTTACGCATGAATTCTGAAAAATAAATAAAACTAATTCGAAAAGAATATCCAAAATTTTCTGGAATTTCCGATATTATGCTCTGTCCAGAACATTCCATCTAGATTCTGGATAATTATGACTTTCCAAAAAATCCAGAAAAACCAAAGAACATCTTCAAAAAAGCTGTTCTAAAATAGCTTCATTCACTTTCTGTACTTTTTCAAGTACTTCCGAAAAACAGAAGTACCAATTTCCATTTATCGTAATCCCTGAATTCTAAAACCCAGGTCTCCTATCTGACACAAACTATGAGAATAAAATAAATTAAAATTCTCTTTAAAGTAAACAGGATTTCTACCCCGATCAAGATCGTTTTTCTTTTTTTTCTCGGAAATAAAAAGGATTTCTCAACTTAGATCAGTTTTTCCTTTTTCGAGATTTTTCGACAAAAAGAAAAACTGACCGAAGACATTTTGAAAGAAGACAATGTTAAAAATAATTTAAACAACTAATTTCAAAAAGATAATTTAGAAAGGCTATTTCCAAAAAAAGTGTTTTAAGAAAAATAGAAAAGTCTTAAAATGATCTTTTAAAAATTATTCCTTGAACAAAATTGATTCGTGTTGATTAAATTAATTTCCTCTAAGTGGAAATTCAAAGTAGTAAAATATCTTGTCGAAGTAAACTCCCTACGACTACAAAAATGAATGAAGTAAGTGGTTCAAATATTTTAAACGAAATTCAATGAATAAACTTCTCCAAAAATCCTTTGACGAAAAGTCTCTAATCAATCTTCAATGAGGTCAGCAAAAAGAAAAGAACCATCAAACTTCGAAAAAATCCCACAAAAATCTATTCAGACTTGATGAATCCGAAAATCCCATCAGAACGTAACAAATGTGGGAAATCGAAGTAAAAAAGTGGAAAAATCTAAATTTAAATAAAAGAGTTCGAGAAGACTTCACCTAAATTTGATGTTTTCGACATTTTTTCGGATTTGATGAAACCCATCAAAACGTTACAAAAGTGAACAACATAAATCTAAACCTAAAAAGTTCAGAGACTTCACCTAAATTTGAAATTTTCTGGATTAGATGGTCACATCAAAAAGTAAAAAGTATGGAGAACATAAATTTCAACTTCAAAATTCCAGAAAAATCCACTTGTATTCGAAACTTTTGACGATTTTCAAAAGTACACATTCAATTTCCAAAAAATCATTTCGATCTGAAATTCCAAAAAATCATCCGAATCTAAAATTCCAAAAATTGCCCAAACATGAAAACTTCGGAAAATTATTCAAATCCAAAAACAACATCAATTTCCAAAAATAAATTCCCAAACATGTTTTACTGTAATAATCGATGTAGATAAAAGACGAATCCCGCTGACAAAACCAATTTAATCCAAAAACCGAGTGTCCTGAATTCTCTGGATGACCGATCACTTTGAATTCAGGAATTTTCGACAAAATCTCTTATTCAATAATGCAACCGATGAACCAAAAACGGTCAAGTTCCATCAAGTGCCAGCGATCAATCAAATCGCCTGAGGAATTTAAAAATAATTCCAATTTTTTACGAGGTCAATCAGAAAAAATTCTCATCAAAAAATTAACTTCCGACTTTCCCCACAAAATCTTCCCAAATTAAGTTCCTTCCAAGTTGTTATAAAAAAACAACCCCCTCCCCTGTTCGAAGAGATAAGTAAACATTAAAAAACACTGCAAAGCGATCAGAAACCGATGTCTAACAAAAATGAAATAAGGCCATCACATTCTGCAAGTGCGATGATCACGAGTAGCTCATCTAAACTCCAAATCACAAAAATCAAAAAGTTCATTACAAAACTCGACGGGATTTTCACGTTATAAACAACGGCAATCGTGAATAAAATCTGCTGATAACATAAATAACGGAGATCAGGTAAAATCAACATCAACAATACTAATCGAACGGATCAAGTATGATCAAAACTTAGCACCTCACAAATAATAGGATAGCGAATTAGATGTCTATGACCGAGGAATTCAATCTACGCTTCTCGAACAACTCGTCTGGAGTGATCAGGGCGGTACGGACCTTCGTTGGATGCGAATTCATGTAGAGACCGTTATCGCGGTCATCATGCTTGTAATACTTGCAGACAACGCACAGGATAACCAGAAGGATCACCTGAAACAGGAAAATCTGGTATTTCATGTAATTAGGATACACAAATTAAAATCTTCGCAAATTAGAAGATGAAACTAACCGCATTTGCAATCACTGCAATGGCGATAGCCCAGAGGAGCGAATTACTGCATTCAGATAGCTGAAATGAATCCCGCATCAATGCAACTGAATTTAACAACAAACCGGCTGATAGTGCTCCTCCTGTTGCAAACAAGTGGTAATATTGGCATTTTCTCCGTCCCGGAGTTTACAGTATTCCCAGCCAGAAACCACAAACATGTAATCGCTCCCTCGCGGACTGTTGATTCTACAACGAGATCCGTGAACACGATGACGAAGTGAGCTGTAAAAGCAGATGATTAAAGTTCAAAAACAAAACACCAACCCAACAAATAGGTGATTTACACCTCGGCTGTAAACAAGGCCATTCGTGACCTGAACGAACTCACGTTGTTTTTCTTCTTCCAGTCCAAAATCTCTCTCCAACTTCCCCAACACTCCTTGTTTTAAGTTTGTTAAAAGCAAATCAAAGGGGATTGAGTACAATCGACTAACCATGCTCGAATTAACAAATTCCTTCTTATGACAATAGAACAGACCCGAATAAGGATCAGTTGACCATTTAGTTCCGATAAAAACGTCGTCAATCGGCATCCTCATTAAATACTCGTATTTGAGTTTCAGGGGGTACTCCTTTTCCACATAAGTATAAAAAATATCAACGTATGCATCTCTTCTCATCTCGCCGGTGTAAGACAGTATGTATAGGAGACCAGAACGATGGTTGTGCACAATTCCAAACTGAAAAAGGTGTGAGAGTTAATCACAATGGCAACAAACTTACAATCAAGTTAAAAGGGATCGACGAAGGATACACATTGTTTCTCTTGAAGTATACGAATTGGCCGAATCCAAGACGACTTTTGTTTACTGCTTTTCCTGGGAAGTTGATATCTTGCAGATTGCACACTGTATCTTGGTCACCTTGGAAGACTTTCAGAATCTTCGGTGGAATAGCTGAGTCTGGTTCTTGAGGAAGGTATAAAAGCGAAAAGTGTGGTGGACAGTCTCCGTTGCTGGAAGTTGAGTTCTGACGCAGTCTCAGGTTAAAAAACGTACCTATTAGATCCAACACTCATATGGAAGGGGCAATTATTGTCATCAACCTCCACCTCTACATTGACCGAACACTTCTCGATTCCAATAATGGCATAGCGGTCGTCTCCAAGAATCATCCGAAACGGTAGTGACCCTATACCCACGATCAACGAGGAGAATGCAACGAAACGAAACAAAAGTACTTCCACCTGCATCTGTGAGGAGCACAATCTGGAACTTGAAAATCACACCAAATAAAAATGCCACAAAAACCGAGAGATCAAACAGTTATTCGATATTTTTACTCTCACTTATTAGCAATGATTGAGATTCATTTCATACACGACATAAAGAATCAAGGAGGACAAATGGGAAACGTGGAAGAAGTATCGTAAATACAAGCAACCGTCGAAGGCACGACTGCGATTGCGCTGTAAATCAAAATGCAGCTGCGCGATGAAAGTTACAAACAGTCAATTCCAAAAACAGTTTGGCAAAGGGCATTTGCAGTTGTCGAGGAAGCGTTATTTCCAGAGGATGGCGGCGGGTCGAAACAAGCAAAATCATCGCGATTTGTGAGAGAAGTGAAAACACGGGGCATCAGCTGCATCATCCGTTCCTTGTTTTCCTTTCTCAAGCTGATCTTGCGCTTGTTTCCTGCGATGCACCAAAACGCGTAGAATTCACATAGGTCGAAGGATTCGGATTCCGTTCGAATAAGTTCCAAAAAGTCACGTCGAATCTTGTCGGCATTATCACCGATCTCTCCTGCAAAAACAAATATCACAAATGGGACAAAGTGGATATTGGGGAGCAGGATGAAAGTGAATATCAGAAAGGAGGATGAAAGTAAATGTTGAAAAAGGGTAACAATAGTGGAAGGAGGACAGACGGAGGAAAGAGAGAGGAAAACGAAATCAGAGAGCGAGACGCGCAGGTTTTCGTTACGAGACCCGCGAGGTAAAGCTCTCACGAAAGTCGGTGATCAAGGTTCAACTTCGGAATCTGCACTTTTCTCTAAGGTACAGTTACAGTAACCTCAAACTATGATAAATAATAAACTAACAGAAACATAAATAAGTTCTTCAATAAAATTGAGAAATTTTTAGGCGAAACCAAGTTTTTGCAAACAGGTATTTAAAGGTAATTTTTAGTCATGGAAGATTTAAATGAACTCATGTATCGGCACGAAAAGTTAAGGCGATTCATTTCTCGAGACAAAGGATTTAGGATTAGTGTCACAGAAAGCAAAACCGAAACCGATGCGTGTCTTGACGCGAAAGATTTAGACATCAGTCCTGAACTTTGATCACCGACTTTAACAAAAGGATTACAATCCTCTTTTTTGTTTCTTTACTTACCTAAACTGTAGAAGTAGCAGAAATCGTTAACAATTTGAGCTCTGGCTCTCGGAGTGAAGAGTTTCGGGGACTCTGTCATGGATTCTCTTATTCTGTTCCATGTTTGAGAGTCGTAGTTGACACGATACAGATTTTGATAGTCAAAGTTCGTCAAAGTGAGGACTTTCTTGTCGATGGGAGCCATCTCGAGTCCTTGGGAAACCATGAAGGTCACCGGCAAAGTCAGATTTCTGATGGACAGTCTGAGGGGCCAAAGAGGCATGGGGGCCCAGAAGTGGTTCCCGATCTGAGACTGTCTGTTTCTGTTCAGCTGCGTGAATCTCACTTTTTCTTCCACTTTCTCCACGTGGACACTGGGGATCCCGCCGTTCATATGCCAGAATTCATAGACTTGGGCGAGGTTGATGGATGAATCAACGAGGTGCATTCTCAAATGCTCCAGGAGAGATTCCAACTTGTACGTCCTGAATTTATGCTGGGTAACTAAAGATCTTATTTTCGCGAGCATCAGAGGTTCTCCAAGGACCGTTTCCAAGGACTCGAGTTGGACAACTCCCTTGAGTCCGCAATGGGAGGTTATTTGGATTTCAGTAGCGTCTTCAGAAAGCACCAAGGACTCTCCTGGAGCGAAGAAAGTCTCGGACATCTGAATCCTCACGTACTCCGCCAGACGGTAAGATTCCCATTTCGATTGCTCAGACTTGTAAAGTCTCTTCACAATCTTGTTCGCGAGGTAATGAACAAGATCTTCCTAAATAATTATTTTCACATTAAAATCACATTGACCTTATTGTTGTTATATTTCTATTAACATATTTTCGATATTAATATGGGAATTATCTTACTTGGAAACAGATTTCTGCTCTGCTGGAAATCGTCGTCAATCCTCCGATCCACTGCTGAATGAAAGCTGTCGCCAAAACGAACGTCTTGTGAGTGTCGTCTGCCTTGTTCCATTCCTCCATACCGATGAAAACCGTCCCGAAAGACTGGGTTCCGTTGAATTCATTGAGTAAAACAACATTAATTTGCTTGAATGGAAGTTCTTCGGTGAAGAACTCTCTCACTTGATCATAGACTCTTCCCGTCATGTTGGATAGATCCGCGGCTATGTTTCTCGAGACTATTTTTTTGTTTGTCCAGATGTAAATTGGGAACTTTGATCCCGCATATCCTCGGATGTACTCAGAAGGCAAGATGGCCAGGGACAACATGGATAAAGACAAACTCGAGACTTCTGCGAATCTCGTCAATTGCCAGGATTCACTTAATTCCATTGTCGGCTCCGTGGATTGCATCGAGGATAATGCTGTCGTATATTTCGGATGGATTACGTTCAGCTGGACGGTGGCCTTGGCCGCAGGGTCGTCGAAGCAAGGGAAAACGGATCTGGCGTAATTCGGGAACAAATTTGTCCCCAGAATAGGATGATGACCAGCATCCCTGGAAACCCCTCGATGAAGAAAGTTTAGAATTTTAAACATAGAAAAGTTTTAAATTGAGAAGGGTAAAAAATTGAAAAGGTAAGAAATCGGAGAATCGAAAAAAATCTTAGAGTTTGGGAAAAATCAAGAAATTCAAAAAAATTCTTAAATTCGAGAAATAAAAAGTTGAAAAGTGAGAAATTTAAGAAGGCGAAAAAATTTAAAAACCGCTCGTTTATTTAAGTGGACTCTTAGATCGCCATTTTTTTTAAAATTAAAGCTCCCAATTATATTAAATTTCATTTAAAAACTTACCGATAAAAAATGCCTTTTTCGTAGGTGATGATTCCCGTGTATTTATCGATGTTCAAAGAATACCTTCCTTGAGCCAAAGCCGCCTCGGTTACTGTAATCACCAACTCCTCTTTTTGAATGGAGATATTAGAGATTTCGAATGATCTTCCGTTGCCCTCGAGAGTGACGTTCTCGAAGTCGGATAGCCTCAGGGCTTGGAGTCGCAACTCTGCTCCTCCGGGCTTCTGGGCATCCTGGGGTTTTCGAGAGAGATCGAATCTCGCAATGGGAGAGGATGGGTACTTGGCGAACACGGGTCTGGAGAGTTGGAAGTCGATCTTGATGGATCCGAAAAACGCGGGGATCAAGTCGTCTTCCGGGGCTGCCGTCGGGAGCTGGAGTTGCAGATCATACCTCAAGGGGATCAAGGTAGGCAAGGCTCCTGGAGCAATCCCCCCAACTCCAGAGACGAAAATAATAGATAAAAATAAAATTTTGAACTCCATCTAAAAAATAAAGACTTGAATGAATATTTTCGACCTTTCTTACCTGAGAAAAGCGGTCAGTTTTACCTTTTTTTCGTGTCCACTCGCGCTCTCACGTTCGAGTCGCGTTTGACTTTTTGCAGCACTTGTCCGACAAGCTCTTCTCCCGTGTCCAATTGGCCAAATCCGGACTTTTTTAAAAAGACTACCTGGTCTACTCAAAGGGAAAAACGGGTCATTCAACTTGCAAACAAAAAAAACACAAGTTCGCTCGGGAAAAATCCTTTTTCCAAACAGAATAAAAAACAATACTTAATCTCACTTTCGGATAATTTTCAAAACATGGATTTTGGAATGTTCGAAGTCATTTGACAGCACCGTAAAAGGAAATCCAAAAAACACCCGGGATCTTGACTTGACAGTTTCTCTTTGTTTTGACCTTTGTTCCTCCAGACAGAAAAAGTCAAATTTGTCCCTCGCGGCGAAACATAGAGTGGTCTAAAGTGGAAAGAATGAATGACTGGCCAAACAGATTGACAAACAATAGAATCACGAATCAAGCCATAAAATTCATGAACAAGTTGCTCGGATCATTATTTCTCAAGCCACTGAGATCTTCCACGACCCTGCGAAAATCTCCGCAATCAAAATCAACAATTATAAAACTTTGCAGAAAATCCTGAGAATCCGAGAAAGTTTTGCAAGGATTTTTATTTTTAAAGTTTATGGAGACATTATTTGATTTTCGTGACAACATTAATATTATTTGAAACGTTTTACTCATTTAACAGGAGACTTAGATGTGTAAAAAGTAATCGTAGTTATAATGCATAAATTCTTCCAAACTTTTTTTAAACTAGAGATCCAGAAGTTAAAGGTGCTAGAAGTTTCTGAGAAATTTCATGTCAAGACGAATTCGTGGGAGCATTTATTCTTAATTTCTATAGTTTAATGTTTGCAAACAAGAATAACTTGAATTAGGAAAGAAGTGCTTTCTCTTGAATGAAATTCTTCGATCACACAAAAGGAAGTCCCGATTGCGTCAAAAAGACAGCGAAAAACTGAAATACAACCAAAAATCCGGGAATAATCATTTCATAGTAAGTCCCATAAGTTTCTTTCAACTTAGAGACACATCCATCTTGATAAAATTGGTTGATTAAGTTTTTTCCTTGACTAAATTCCTTCTCAAGAACGAGATTCCAAGGAGAACAGGATAATTCGTTACTTTTGCAACAGGAAAAGGGAATGTAGCAAGTTGAGATCAAGGAGTTCGGAGAGTGCTTCTGACAAAGGTTCCGTTTCGTCTTTTCTTTAACATATGTGAATAAATCCACCTTTTTGATAGTCTCAATAAACTTACTGGATTCTTCACTTAGATCCATTTCATCGGTTTTCTGCCAATCAAGAGGAGAATCCGCTCCGCAACAATGGAACTGGAACTGCAAAAAGTCCATATTTTTCTTCAAAGATAAATCCATTCCACCGTATCTAGCCATTCCCTGAATTTAAACTAATAATACCTGGTTAACTCAGAAATCAAACCTCAAAGAAACTAATTCGGAAGTAGTTGTCGAAGTTGAAGACATAGAATCCTCGGAGGAAAAAACCAAAAACTCCCAAAATCAAAGGAAATAAGAAAATTAAATTTTTTCTCAGAATTACCGCAGAATTACATCTCGGAGACTTCTCCAAATCCTTGAGGAAAATCCAGAACCAAAAATGGATTAATCCAGCAATTCCGATAGTGAAACCTGAGATCAAAGTCACCTTCGAAAAAATCGGAAATCTAAGCGAAAAAAACAGAATTAAGGAGTTTCTGAAAATTTATTTTCCATCAACACAATCTATTTCTAAATATCAATAACCTATCTAACAAACCTAGTCTTCAGGAAAACAACAAATTCAAGGATGAATTCAAAAAGACAAATAAGGAAACAGAAGAAATGAAAAAAACGACCGAAAGTCAACAAAGATCGTCTTGAATCTAGGGAATTCGGGAAGATCATCATTTCTCTGGGTCCTTCGAAGGTTCTACTGTAGCTTGATTCATTGGTCTGAAGCCATCTGGGTACCCGCCTCTTTTTTGCATAATTTCTGTCAAGCTTTTGGGGAAAATGGAAAAACATTTGAACGCTGTTCCCATTCCTCCTTCCTCCGTCGAAGTCATCAGCATCTTGTAAGCGTTAAACAACGACTGCCTCTCTTCCTTCGTCTTACATTGTTTCATCAAATACTGCATTCGTGCCAGGATCCCTAATTGAGCTAAGAAAAACCTCTGTTCTGACGGTCCAAAAACAAGAGCCTGGTCTTTTATCAAGTTCTCCAAGTAACCGAAATTGACGTCGGTGGTCAGATCGTACCTTCCAGGGTTTTCCAGCGGATTCACTTGTTGGTGTTTGTGGTAAGCCCTAAGGGACAAATCTCTTCGACTTCCATCGTGACCATAATCGATGAACAAGGCGAATCCTCCGTTCTTCGTTATCCTGAATTACTACTTCTTTTAATATTTTACGATCAAAAAACAAACATGTCGGACACTTGAGAAACGATAGTACAAGCTTCTGGAGAAACTTCAAAGTGCCTTCTAGATTCGTCATTTTTTATTGATTCTGGCAAAATTCCTCTGAAATCAACTTTATTAAGTGTTTGCTTCTCGAGTTTTCCGAAATTCAATGAAAAACTTCGATTGAAATAATTTCAGATGATATATTTCTGATCTCTCTGGTGACGTGATTCGAAGAAACTTACTTCGTGTGAAGATTCTCTCCTTTCGACAACATAAAACAAAGCTTCCCGTCTTGATTAAGGTTCACGTAGACCTCGTGCCAGCTAGTTTTGGACTTTGAGAACTGATGGATCGGCAAAGCATCGAGGAATTCATTCCCGACAAAGGCAGTGAACTAAAAGATTTAAAATTAATAATAAAAAATAATCATTATTAGTTGAAGATAAATCAGTATTTAGAAATTAGAATTAATATACAACTAACGCCGTCAGGGATGTCGCTGATTTCCTTGTGCCAGTAGACGGTCACTCCATAAAGAGACAAACTTTTTCGGACATAAGACTTTCCTTCGACGTTCTTGGACACCGAACCACAAAGGAGCTTTTCCTGAGTATCAATCAAGTTATCCGAGATTTCCACGAGATGGACAGTCAGTTTATCCTCCTGGAACCTCTGCATCACCCGGAGAATGTCGGACATCAAGGTCCCGCTTCCAGGACCGAGTTCCACCAAATGCCATTCTCCCCTGTGTCCTGTGTTCGCTAATTCGTTGTAAATCCAAATAGCAACAAGTTCCCCAAAGACCTGCGTGAGTTCGGGACTCGTGATGAAGTCTCCTCCGGCTCCGAAGATTTTGTCCTAGAAATCCAATCCATATATCAATCAATAAAATAAGTATTTTCTACGTTTTCCCCGGCGTTTTTGTTGTAGTAATATCCAGCTCCAGATCCGGCAGCAAGCTGCATGTATTCATGGACCGTGATCGGACCGGTGGACCTAATCTTGTCCTTGATGAAATGGAACAGCGCTTCTTCTCTTTTTGAGGTGTCCGGAACAGACAAACACCGGACGGACTTCGACAACAAAGAAGAGCATCTTTGAAGAAGCGAAGGAGAAGACAATAACTTACGAGAAATCATCTGGAGCTAATAAGCAGATATTAAACAAGAAGATCAGCGTGAAGCAGTTCTCGACGCGAAAGCGCAGAACGCGCGATTGTTCGATTTTCAATTTCGAGATCTCGTTGGATTCCGGTTTCTGTTTTGCTTCTTCTCTTTCTCGTCAGACCACACGAGTCTCGTCTTCCGACGATGGCTCCCGTCGGTCGATGTGCTGTTTGTTTCTCGACGCTTCTCTCCACTAACGTCGTGGCCTTAACGAAATGTGGTCATACTTTCCACAAAGATTGCGTCCGACCATGGATTGCCGTAGGTTTTCGTTTTTGAAATTCCTCATATATGTACTTTCCAGACAGGGAAAGCATGTCCAACTTGCAGAATGAAGACGACTACTGGCGAGATTCTGAAGTTGTTTTTCGACGCTCCAGGACCTGAAGATTCTTTTTTCCTTGCTTCCCAAGAAGACAGTTCCACGAGAATTGCGCATTTGACTGCCCAAATCGAGGAACTGGAAAAAGTGAAAGAAGTTGAATCCCAAAAAAACCAAGAACTCGAGCAAAAAGTGAAATCTCAATCTCGAACAATCTCCAATCTCGAGAAAAATGGTCAGAGAGCCGAGAGATTAGCTGTCATAGTTTCGCAACTCGAAGGAAATCTGCAAAATCAGAACGCACTAAAGAAAAAACTCGAAGAAACCGAGCAAAAACTAAAAGCTTCGGAATTGTAAGTAATTCTAGTTCAACTTTTACTTGTTAATTACTTTCTATTAACTTATTTGTGGTTACTTTTATTTTTGTTGATTTCAGTTACCGATTGATCAAGGCCGGAGACGGAAACAATGGCGTCTGGGAAAAGTATCTCGGACCCAGCGGTATCGTCAATGCTTCCGGGTTCGAGACATTGTTTAACGTCCAATACAAACAACTAAGAAGGAAATATGATGAACAACAAATAGAGTTAATGAACACAGCGAAATTACTAGCAGAAGAAAAAAAGAAAAAAGAAGCAAATCAGAGAGTCATCCTGGATTTACGAGACCAACTGAAGAAAGCAGAGGAAAAGTTGATGGAAAAAAATGTGGTTTTGACCCCAAGAGGAGTTCTGAAAGACATCCTTGCTTACAGTCCTCCAAAGGACAGGAGGTCCCTGGGATTCAGTCTGGACGAAAGTGCTGAGCCAGTCCCTTATTCGAAGGACATCATTGCCTCGGCGATGAAGAAGAGAAACAAAGGGATAAGCAGCATCGTCAATCAGCAACCTTCTTCAAAGAAATTTAAAAAAGACGAGACTCAAAGAAATAGGTTCACTTTTGACGACAGGTAGATTGTGTGGTTTTAGATTAATCAAATTTTGGATTTTTTAGTGAAAGTGATCCTGACGAGAATATCATCGGACATTTCGACGTCCCGACTCCGATTTCCCGCTTTGGAGGAACCTCGAAAGTCAAGCCTTTCAGCACGGCGATCGAGGATAAGTACCCCAGTATCAAGAAAGCGAGGCTCGAAGATGTTTTTCCTGGATCGAAAACGAGACTCGAGGATATCCATATTGGATTGAAACCGAAGAATTCCTTGCCTGTGATGAGAACGAAATCGATGTTTACAGAAACGAAAAAACCGAATCCATCTAAGCCATCAAAATTTATTAACGACGACTCTGTGATTTATCTTTCTTGACTTACTGATCCTTAACTGTTGAAAATTTTTGATCAATTTTTTATTTACTAGAGAATTCGATGTGAAAGACGGGTTGAAAAAAGATTATTTTATTGGCTTTATTACGAATTATTAAACTTTCTGAACCCGTAAAGTAAGGATCGGACCCTTTTTGAAGAACCGGGGACTACCACTTGAGTGCCCTGACGACCGGATTTTTAGGATTTTTTCTGATAAAATATTTCCGAGTTTCGTTGAAAACAAATAATGTAATTCCAACGCCGATGGGATAGAGCCAGATGTACCATTGAGGGGGTCGGACGGTCAGGAGGTTCTGGACTCCTGGAGTGAAGATGACGAAGAACAGGGTTCCCAACTCGAAAATAACGGCGACCAAGAGAGTCCAATTTTGGATCCCGTGTTTCAGAAGACTTATCCTTCTCGTTGTACAGGTCCATAGATGGAGTGACTGGGACACGACCAGGGTGATATGCCAGGCTGCAGAAGCTTCGTAGTAGACCTGGATTTGTTTTTCAGCCGTTAGATTTCTTCCTGAAGATAAAACTAAATCCGGCGAAAGAGGCTTCCAAAAATCGTGATTCGTATTGAGCAAATCAGAAGTGGAGATGCCATAGGACCAGAAGACGGTGAAGTAGGACAAAATGCAACCGAAGGAAATAATCATTCCAGCGATACAGTAGGAGTAGAAAAGGAGAGCTTTCGTGACGAGGCGACTCGACTTCTTCCTCGGGGGCCTGCTCATGAGGTCTCTTTCTCCGGGCTCGAAAATCAACCCTATCGAAGGAGGTAGTTCGCTGAGGAGATCGATTGTCAAGATCTGGAGACTGTTCATGCCCAGAGGCATTCCAAAGACGAAGGTGAACCAAACAGGGAACATCTCCGGAACTAAGTGCGAAAGTGAATATGCAATTGTTTTTTTCAAATTATCAAAAAGCAATCTTCCTTTGGCGATGGAATTTATCAAATTCGGAAGTTGAGGCTTCACAACGACAATATCAGCAGCTTCTTTCGCGAAAATCGATCCCACGGCATCCATAGCAAGTCCGACGTCAGCTTGTTTCAAAGATGGCGCGTCCATCACACCATCACCTGTCACAGTCACCACAGCCCCCGTTAACTGACAGTTCCTCACGATCTTCATCTTCTGTTTAGGCGTTGTTCGAGCGAAAACAACTCTTTTTTTCGAAAGCAATCTAGCCCAATCCGCTTTGCTGAGTTCCTTGACAGTCTCTCCTCGGATGACCTCCAGGTTGCTCATAGGATCGATCCGGATAGAATTCAGACTCAGAACAGACGGACTTCTACTGTCACCTTTCAATTCTATTTCATGGAAATCGCCTCCAGAAATTCCGTTTTCCAAAGTCCCGCTTCTCACGCTGGCTGTCGAGAGGTCTGATTCTATAACATTGTAATCTCCAAAATCGAACTCCATTTTCCTCGCCAACGCTTCTGCAGTTGCCGGATGATCTCCACTGATCATAAAAAGCCGAATATCTGCCTTTTCCGCTGCTTTCACAGCAGCAGAAACCTCCGGAAGAACGGGATCATAGAGAGCCGCCATCCCGAGGAAACACCATCCTTCGTCAGGAAAGTTCGATTCCATCGGATCCATGTAAAATATGGTGTCTGCGAAGTCGTCGAATTCGTACATGGCGAATCCGATGCAGGATTTTCCGTCATTGCAGAATCGAAGGAAAGATTTCTGAAAACTCGATATATAAAAATTTAGTTTTAAAAAAGTTAATATATAAACCAACCTCGAATTCGATCATTTTATCGTCATCAAGTTTCTCTTCACCATTGGAAGTTGCGATTGTGGAACAGCTGAGAATCAGTTCTTCTGGAGCTCCTTTCACCATCAACGTATACCGAATAAGCGAATCATCTGAATTACTGCTATTCGTCGAGACAGATCTACTGGATTTGTCTCGGACGATGACGAGATGGAATCTTCTTTGGCTGCTGAATGGAACTTCGTAGACAATCTCGAACTCATCTCTTATTTTCTCCACAGAAACCAACTGTTCTATGAATTTTATCAAAGCAACATCGAGGTTTTTCCCAAGAATACTTTTTTCCTTCAAGTCCTTGTGATTGAGAGAAAATTGAGCCTGAAGAGGAATCGGTTTTTGGAGCGACGTTATCGTCAGTTGCTCAGGTTCAATTCGAGGAAGAGCAACAGTATTCTTTCGCCTGAAAGACGGTGTTTTCCGGAGTATATTCCTAGTGTGATGAGAAGCTTGGATCTGAGCCTTGTCACAGATGGACATCACGGTCAACATTACAGCTGTGATATCATCGATTCCGTTGATCAAATTGTAGCTTATGTAGTTATTGAAATTACTGTCATTTATTTTCATTGAACTTTTTTCAGGTTTTTCTGTTGAATTTCTCTGATGAATTTCTATCAATTCAGAACTTGTTATCGAATTCTTAAATGTCCATAAATCCGTCAGTTTTAAATCATTTTTTGTTAGAACCGTTGTTTTGTCGACCATAAGGATAGAAGTCAAGCCCAAAGTATCTGCTAAATCCAGTCTTTTTAGGTAAAGTCCATTTTTCGAAAGTCTCCTAGCGACAATCAAAAGCTGAGCAGTTAACGTCACGGGTAATCCTTGAGGAACACAAGCAACGAAGACAATCAAAAACCCATTGACGAAAGTGGTGATTACGTGGTCGAAGCCATTTAAAAAAAGTCCTAGAAGGAATGTTAATGCAGAAACCGTGATAGCAGTTCCTGTGATGAGAAAAACGAATCTGTGATGCTCCACTTCCAAGGGTGATTTGTGGAGTTTTTCTTTCGAGGTTATTTCTACCAAGTTTCCGAGAACCTAAAGTAAAAATTGTAAAAGCCAAATCTACAAATTAAGGGACTTACAGTAGAGTTGCCGATCCTAATGACAACCCCCAGACCTCTCCCGGAAGTGACAGAGCAACCACTGAAAACGACATTTTGTGACTCAAAGACACCTTTTCCTTCTGGAGCAGATTCATGAGTGTAAGACAAGGGTTCTACTTCCCCACTGAGCCAGCTGGTTTCCAATTGAAGTTCCTCTGTGTGGATCATCCTGAGATCTGCAGGAATCCTATCTCCCGTCTTGATCCAGACCAAGTCCCCGATAACGAGGTCGGCTGCATTCACTCGGATTTTCCTCCCAGACCTGAGTACCGTAGTGTCTACAGGGATCACAGACTGGAATCCAGAGATTTGCTTGATGGTTTTTATCTCTTCTAAATAACTGATGACACACATCAGGACCAAGACGAGGAAAATGATGATTGCCATTCCGAGTTCGTTTATCCTTGAAAAATCTAGGATGAAGATCAACAAACAACATACTGTTGCCAGGAGGAGAAAAAGCCGGAAAGTATTCAAAAATTGTGAAAAAAATATGTTCAACTTTCCACCTCGTTTTGCCGTAGGACAAATAACGTTTCTTTCTTCTGATCCATTTAATCTTATTTCTGCTTCGTCATCATTTAGTCCGAGGGATTTCGTGGGTTTCAGGTGGTTGATCCTCGAAAGAGGATAAATATCTGTCAACTGCTCTATCGTCATGTATTGTTCTCGGAAAGGTGAGTGGATTTCGACATCCTGCAATCATTGCCTCAGAAAAAAATCAAAATATGAAATCTAGTTTGGCGAAATGTGAATAGGTGTAAATCTTTGTCTTTGTTCTCGAAACAGGAATCTAGTACAAGAAAAACAAATCTAATCTTCTTAGGTACCTTTTGGTGAAATGTAGATTAAAAAAAACTAATTTTCTACCGAAGTCGAACTCTGAAAAACTTACTCTGAGAAGATTTTGTTGGAAAATCTCAGAAATATCCTTGATCTGCTGCTCTCCAACACTGAACTTGTGTTTTTTCAACTTCGGCATCGTCGCCAGATGCTGGAGCAAGTCCCGAGTCCTCCGTGACTGTACCTTCAACTTTTCTATCGACTGTTCGAAAAGTCGTCGCAAATCTAAAAATTATTTTTTCCATCAAAAAAGTCATCAATCAAATTTTTGAAAAAATCAAGACTTAATTCACGGAGATAAAAATAATTCCCAGTATTTTCAAACTTACTTTTGCGATTCAGGCACTCTGAGCAATTAGAAATTTAGAAAACAAAAAGTTCGGAATTTAAGTAGTTAGAATTTTTTAAAAATAGTAATACTGTAGAAATAATATTTTTTCGAAGGTATCCCAACGAGAGTTTCCAAAGAATTCAGGAACTGTTAATAAAAATATGATATTATTACGGAATCGTTTCGACGCGAATTTTCGGAAATTTCGAAATTAAACTGTTTTTGGGAGTTTCGAAATTAAACTGTTTTTGAAAATTAGAAATAAATATTTTTGAGGATATTTTCGAAAAGAAGTTCCAGGATTCTAGAACTTCGAAATTAAAGTATTTAAAAAATTTTAGGTAAACGTTTTCGAAAATCTTCTCGAAGAGAATTTAGAACTTTTTATATTTTTAATTTTCAGTATTTATTCCGAAAAGTCAACTCTGGACGTTGGGAAATTCTGTTTGTTCAAAAAACCGGCAATTTCAAAAAAATAATTTTTTCAAAAATCAAGAGCTTTGCATAAATTCAAACCAATAACTACTTTTTGAAATGAGATACGATTTCAAAATTCAATGATTCAAAAAGTTGGGTTTTAATTTAAAAAATTATTGAAAAATACAACCTAATGACTTTTAAAATCATAATTCGATTTAGAATATTTTGAAAGTAGAAATTTATTAATTTAGAAATCAAAGTTCAACAAAATCCTAAAGAATGGAATTTTATTAATTTTTTAAAAGAATAGAAATTCAATAAGATTTTAAAAGTTGAAAGTTGTTATAGTTTCTTTCGGAGAAAAAGGAAAACCAGAGATCAAACACGAGAAAAAACTGGCGTGAAAAAATATCAAAAGCTTTTTTCCGATCAAAAATTTTTTCTTCAAAGAGGCTTCAACAAGAGGATTTTTGAAAAAAAATCCAATGTTCCAGAAGATTGAAATTTTTGTTTTTTCAGAAATCAATAGAGCGTGAATGATACTTAGGGATCATATCGAAACTAATAATTTTTTTTATTTTTCGGTTTTTTGGATTTCTTTTCAATTCTATAAACTTCTAAATTCCTTTTTTTAGTTTAAGAAGTTTTAAATATTTAGGTCTCTATATTTTTTAAAATTATTTAAAAATTATTTAATCTTAAATTTTCCTGGAAATGATTTTGAATTTTTAGAACTTTTTCTATTTTTCCAATTTTTCCGATTAATATCGGATATTCCTCGATGACGCAAATCGTAACTCCCGATTGGAGTGCTTTTTTGGGAGGGAATCGTTAATAATAAAAAGTGGATTCCCTGACCGATCACGAAATCCGCTTTTGATTGATCAATCTGAACAAAGTTGTCTCTTGTAAAATAGTTTTTTTGAAAGATAGTGGGGAATTTAGAAAAAAAATTAGATTATTATAGAAACAAAATAAATCCTCTAAAAATTGTTTCGAAATAACTTTCGAATTGGAAATTTTAAATCACGAATCTTAAAATTTTATGATTCAAAAAAACGGAAATTAAATTTTGGAAAAAGTGAATCGATGCAATACTTGAATTTTGAAAGAAAGTGAATGTTACAAAACTTAAGTTCTTAACGGAAAACAGATTAGTATCAGTCTATATTATTAGTTTAAAAAAGCAATGATGAATTTCCCTGCAAATTTTTTTGCAGAAAGACTCGAAAGTTTTGTAAGATCCCTATTCCAAAAATCTCCGGTAAATCTCGAAAACACGAATATAATTGATAAAAAAGATTTCCCCGACGGATCATGAAATTCGTTTTGATCGGTTTAATCCAGATAAGTTTATCTTTTTCAAAAAGAATTAAACTTTTTTGTTTTTCTCGAAAAAATAAACTTGGAAAAAACAAAAGGATTAAAACTTTAAAAACGAATTTAAAAAACTTAACAAAAAAGAAATTAAAGGGTTTGAAAAAAATTAAATTTCTTCAAATCTCAAAAAAAAAGATCGATCGAAAAACAAAGTTCCTCCTTGCCAAAACGGAAACCGATAGAAGTGGTGATTAGGAGACAAAAGGGACGAAACTGACAAAACAAGTTTCAGTTTTGGAAAGTCGGAATTGCGACAAAGTCCTTTCACTTCCCGAAGTGGACGTCTCAATTAATATTATCCCTTTCATTCAGAAGAATGATATCAATTGAGAAAACGATTAAAAGTTAACTATATTTTCAATTAATATCATCTGTTTGACTCAAAAGAGCAATATAAATTGGGGGAACAATTAAAAGTAGCCATTTTATTAATTTATATCGTTCCTTGAGTTTGAAAGGATAGTGTTCATTCGGAAAAAGTTGAAAATTAAATATATTACCAATTAATACCGTCTCTTTAAATTTAATCATTCTCTCATTATCATTATTTTTATTTTTATTGTCAACTAGTATCGTATCTCTGATTCTATTTAGATTATCAACCAGTATCATTTCATTGAAATTAACAGTTCTCTCAATTTCTTCCTTGTCTCAAATCAATTTCATTAAAAGACTTCAAAAACTACAGTAACTTTAATTTATGATGAAACCTTTCGTTAAATTGATTATCAAAGATTTACAAAAGTGTGTATTTGTTTTTTCTTATTCCAAAAAAGGAGAAAAATACGGAAGAACAAAAGTTCAATTGACAAGGAGAATAATTTCTATCAAAGTGGTTTTTTACAAACAAGTTGTATGTGACTATGATCCTTCGAAGGGATATTCAGAATCCTTTTTTTCACAAAGATGTTCAGAGTATTTTTAAATCTTTGATGAATATTTAAAATTCTTTATCTTCCGAAGAGATACTTAAAGTTCTCTTTTTATCTTCGGTGGATACTCTGAAGAAAATCAGACTATAAAAATCGAGAATGATTTTTCTGCAAAATTGTCTCGACACAACTTTTCAAAATCCCTAGACACTTCATATTTTCGAAAGTTCCTACTAGATTCCGGATTTTAAAACGCAGAAATTAGTGAAGTAATTAACATGGTAATAAATTTACGTAGTTATGTACTAATCGACATTATTTAAAACTAATAAATTAAAACCCACCATAACTTGTTTTTGCTTTCTCTTCAAACATGATTCTTTGACGTCCTGATCTTTGTCCAAAAATTGCAGAATAGGCAACTTTCAATATTCACATTCGTTCTAGAGAATTCAAATCGGTAATCTGAAAATAATTGCCTTTGGCTTTGGAATTTGGAGTTGAAATTGGTCCTAAAATAGAAAAGGAACCGCGTTCTCGAGAACTTCCTTCTTTTCTTCTAGCAGTTTTCGGATCAGCCATCGAAACCCGAGTTTTTCGTCGAGAGGCTTTTCCGGTCAGATTCAAAAACAAATAAAAATTCTCTGTCCCCAAAGGACTGGAAAAATTGATCTTGCTCTAACTGATCAATAAAGATTTTAAAAAGAAAATTTCTCAGGAAATCGTCTCGAAAAGTTTTTTGAAATAAAAAAAGTTACATTTTTAAAATCAAAATGAAAAATAACTTTTGTACAAAATGATCTCAAGATTAATTCCCAAATTTCTTCAAAGACTTCCGGAATTATAGATTCCAGATTTTCGTTCAAAAAAATTTGTACTAAGTTCTGGAAGGCTAGTAAAACAAACAACCTAAAATTAGAACCTTTAAAAACATTCCAGATACATTGTTTGGAAAACACCCATCATAAGAAAAAACTACTGATTTTCGAACAAACAAAAAACAAGATTAATTTTACAAGACAAAAACGATGCTTCAAATTGCGAAGAAAAAAAGTAAAAATGATACGTAGTTAGATCACTATTTACATTTTTGATCTTGTATTGACTCTCAAAAAATTAACCAAAGATTAGTGTTCATTTTTTCGATAATCTTTTTAAATAATTTTTTTCTGAATAATTTCCCGAATTTTTTCGATAATCTCTACGAATTTTTCTCATTCTTTGAATATTTCAAAATAATTGCTCAAATTTGAAATAATGCTTAAAACAATTGTTTCTGAATACTCAACATAAAATTTCTTCATTTCATATTTTACCACAACCAAATTCAAACCCGTTCTTTGACAAAAACCGCTTCAAAGAAGCTACTAAATTCAATCATTTCAAACAAAATCAGAAAATTTTTCTAAAACAGCGTTAAATTTCAGTTGTTGTTCTTCTGAAAGTCGTTCTAAAATAAAGTGACTGTTAACATAAATTTCCGTCAAACATTCCTTCGATTTTATCGCCCAAATTTGTCTCTGTTCCGCCGCCACATCCACCCCTATGGACTGGGCGTTCGAGGCTATTCCTTGTTTGATCAAAGGCACCAAAGAAGTCCCAACTTCACGTAAGAGAGATAAAGCTACATCCACGACGTCTGGATTAGGGTTCGACAAGAGACTTCTGACTTCTGGGAGTATTCTGGCGGCGAATTTCAATGACTTTGTCTTCGAGTGTTTTTTCAATAAATAAGCAAGGACAGTCTTGTCTTGAAGTTGTGTGGCTTCATCAAGGACTTCATCTGGAAAAGTGATTTTCAATAAATTAAAAAAACTGCTTTCAACAGATAAATTCAAAGAGAATCATTTTTAAATAAATTAAACAATCTTCTTACCTTCAGAAGAATTCCTAGTTTTCATCGTTGCCTTCACTCTCTTTATTCCCATTTTTCTTTTACTCATAATCTCCATCGTTGCCTTGTGCGAATTCAAAAATCCATCCAGATCCATTGTCGAGTTTGGCTTCTTCTGTTTCTTATCCACAATCGGTCTTTGAGGGAAACTCGGAGGTTTTGCCACATTTTTCGGCGCCGGTATTTGAGGTTGTTTTGTTATTGTATTTCCAGTAGAATTTTTTTGTTTACCGAAATTTTCTATTTTTTTCGTTTCTGTACTATTAACCCTTTTCACCGTCGAATGGAGAGAATGTGTACTTGATGATCGAGTTCGATTTTGCCCTTGTTCTTTGTTCGAACTAAAACTTTTCTTCTGCATCTGGGGGGTTTTCAAATTTCTCGACGAAGAAATGCTTCTTGAAATCTTCTTCAAAGAAAATGCAATATCCGGAGAGTCAGCTGGAACTGGTGGGGCGTAGGGTAACATTGGAGACACATCGGTAGATCCCAAGGATTCAGCTTCTGCGGAATTAGAGGACAATCCCGAAGGAGAAGGAAATCTTCCAAAATCCGGACTAGTATTGATAGGCAAATTTCCTGGTCTTGATGCAGTTAGCAATTCCTGAAAGAAAAGTTTCAAGGAATATTAATAAAGAAAAATAAACTTTGAACATTCCCTACCCAACTGATATCGTAAAATTTCATCAACAAGCCTTAACAAATCCTAATTTTATCTCTCTACTTGTTATTCCAACTACACAGCAAAGGAAATATATAAAAACCCCGAGATAATAGAAATGAGGGGTTTTCACATTAACGATAACCGGGAAAAGGAAGCTCCTACATCAATGGAACTCCCGTTGAGGAAACCCTTTTTTATGACAGCTTCCTCCAAAGTTGGCCGTTGTCATAGGTTACGACAAAAGAGGTCAGAGTGGTGGTCAAAGGAAAATTGGATGCAAATCCACTTTTGGAAACAATAAATGCCCATTTTTCTCTTCACTACAAAAGATATTCCATGAAGAAAATACCATGTACTTTTGGCGAAAT